>CM022298.1:316182159-316354185 GCA_011799875.1 Thinopyrum elongatum
TACGTGCTCGTTTCGTCGTTCGTCCGTGGCTTACCCGCGCGACGATGCTTGCATCGACTCACGTGACCCTAAGAGAGATCCAGGGTGGCAGTGGACTCTCTCGGCGTACGTCGCGTACCCTGACGACATCCGCCTTGACTCAGTTACGTCTTAGGATCGGGTGGCAATGGTGTCAATGCTCATCTCGGCGTCCATCGTTAACTACTGCGAACGACGTCAGCCTCAACACGCGTAACCACTAAGATGTAGACAGGGTGAAGTGAGTGTCACGCTTGCTCGTCTCGGCGTCCATCTCGCTACCCCGCACGATGACGTCCGCCTCGACTCGTGTAACCCTAAGATAGAACAGGGTGGCAGTGGTAGTCACGTGCTCGTCTCGGGTTCGTAATCAGTACCGTGACGATTGTTCCCCTCGAGTCGACTCGACTCACGTGGACTAGATAGACTGGGTGGCAGTGGTGTCACGTGCCTCGTCTACAGTTCCATCGGTTGCTACCGCACGAACGTCCGCCTCGACTAGCCTCGAATCACATGACCCTAAGATAGACTGGGTGGAAGTGGTGTCACGTGCTCGTCCTCCCCCCGCGTCCATCGTTGCTACCCGACGACATCCGCCTAGACTTGTGTTAACGCTAAGACAGGGGGCAGTGGTATCACATGCCTCCTGTCTTAGCGTAACACAAGTCTAGGCGGATGTCGTCGGGGGTAGCAACGTGGAAGCCGAGACGAGCACGTGGACACCACTGCCCCAGTCTATTCTTAGGGTCATGTGATTCGAGGCGAGTCGAGGCGGACGTCGTAGGCGGTCAGACAACGATGGACACTGAGGAGCACGTGACACCACTGCCCCCAGTATATCTTAGGGCCACGTGATTCGAGGCGGACTCAAGGGGGACATCGTCACGGGTACTGATGACGCACACCGAGACGAGCCACGTTGGACACCACTGCCACCTGTACTATCTTAGGTTACACGAGTCGAGCGAGGCAGTCATCGCGGTATTAGCGATGATGCGACGCCGAGCGAGCACGTGACACCACTGCACCCTGTCTTCTTTAGGTGACGCGTGTTGAGGCGACGTCGTCGCAGTATAACGATGGACGCCGAGATGAGCAGTGTGACACCATTGCCACCCATCCTAGCGTTAACGCGAAGTCAAGGCAGGGATGTCGTCAGGTAGGACGACGGACGCCGAGGATGAGCAGTGACACCACTGCCACCCTGGATCTATCTTAGGGTCACGTGAGTCGATGCAAGCATCGTCGCCAGTCCTGTGGGTCAGCAAAGACGAACGAAAAAACGGCACGTAAACATACTGCCACCCTATCTATCTTAGGGTCCTGCGATCGAGGCGGGACGTACAAGCGGTAGCAGATGGCGGACGACCGCAGACAAGCACGTGAAACAATGCCACTATGTCTATCCTAGGTCACGCGGAGAGGAGGGAGGGATCATCTGACCATTAGCCATAAGGTGTGGTGGGGTAGGAGCGGATGGAGCCGCAGACGAGCACATGACACCCATGCCACCCTGCTTTAGCGTAACGCAATCGAGGTAGAGCCGGTGTGTTGTGGTCTTAGGGGGGTTGGTTAGCAAACAATGGACGCCGAGACGAGCATGTGACACACGTGCCACCCGTCTACTTAGGGTTATGCGAGACGGAGCGGACGTCTCGCGTGGTAGCAAGGACGGACACTAGATGAGCCGTGACACCACTTACCACCCTGGTCTTGCATAACGAGATGGTCGAGAGACAGACGTCTGTCAGTATAGATGTCGGGTAGCGAAGACGGCACCGAATGAGCCCGTGACACCACTGCCACACTTGTCTTAGGCCCTGACGTGACGTCAAGGCGGACGTCGTCGCTATGTTTCGCAACGACGGACACCGAGACGAGCAGTGACACCACGCCACCTTGTCTAGCGTAACGCGAGTATAGGAGGACGTCCTCCTGTAGCGACACAGATGCCGAGGACGAGCACATTGACACCATGCCCCAGTCTATCTTACGGTCATGCGAGTAGAGGCGGAGTCGGTCCGGGTGTTAGCGGACGATGGACGCCGAGACGAGCATGTGACACCAACTGCCCACCGATCTATCTTTGGTGAACGGCGAGCAGAGCGACGTTCATCGCGGTGTAGCGATCGGACGGACGCGATACGAGCATGTGGACAACCAATGCCCACCCTGTCTATCTAGGGTTTACGTGATTTAGGCGGAGTCGTCGCGGGGGTAGCGGCGGACGGACACTGAGGACGAGCATGGGACACCACTGCAACCCTGTTCTATCTTAGGGCCATGTGATCGAGGACGAGTCGAGGCGGAGCGACGTGCCGGTACTGACGACGGGAGCCGAGATGAGCACGTGCACCACTTGCCACCCTGTCTACTTAGGGTACACACGTCGGAGGTTCGGACGTCCGTCAGCAGTAGCGTACGAGGAACGCTGAGACGAGCACGTGACACCACTGCCACCCGTCATCCAGCGTTTACGGGTTGAGGCGGTCGTCGTAGCCGAGAGTAGTGAAGATGGTTGGACGCGAGATGAGCGGTGTGACACCAGCACACCTTGTCTAGTTATAACAATAGTCAAGGAGAGACGTGTCACGGTAGCGACGCCGGACGCCGAGATAGCGTGACACCCACCACCGTCCTACTTAGTGGTTTAGGCGAAGTCGAGGGCGGACATCGTCGCTGGTTGACAACGGAAGAACGCCGAGACGAGCATATGACACCACTGCCCCCGTCTATCTTAGGGGGTCACGCGAGTTGAGGGAGTCGAGGGCCAGAATCATAGCTACGTATCGACACGGGGACGCCGAGACGAGCACGTGACACCACTACCACCCTATCTATCTTAGGTTCATGCGAGTCGAGGCGAGTCGAGGATGACGGACGCCGAGACTAGCACGTGACACCACTGGCACCCTATCTATCTTAGGGTCACGCGAGTCGAGGCAGACGTCATCACGGTAGTGACGATGGACGCCGAGATGAGCACATGACACCACTGCCACCTAGTCTATCTTAGGGTTACGCGAGTCAAGGCGGACGTCGTCGTAGTAGCGGCGACGGACACCGAGATGAGCACGTGACACCACTGCCACCCTGTCTTAGCATAACGCGAGTCGATGTAGACATCTTCGCGGTAGCGACAACGTACACCGAGACGAGCACGTGACACCACTGCCATACTGTCTTAGCATATCGCGAGTCAAGGCGGACGTTGTCGGGGTAGCGACGACGGACGCCGAGACGAACAAGTGATACCAATGCCACCCTGTCTATCTTAGGGTCACGAGAGTCGAGGCGGACGGCGTCGCGGTAGCGACGGCGGACGCCGACACGAGCATGTGACACCACTGCAACCATGTTTATCTTAGGGTTACGTGAGTCGAGGCGGATGTCATCGCGGTAGCGATGACGGACGCCGAGACGAGCACGTGACCCCACTGCCACCCTGTCTTATCGTAACGTGAGTCGAGCCGGACGTCATCGCGGTAGCGACGACGGACGCCGAGACAAGCACGTGACACCACTGCCACCCTGCCTTATTGTAACGCGAGTCAAGGCAGACGTCGTCGTGGTAGTGTCGACGGACGACGTCGAGATGAGCATGTGACACCACTGCCACCCTGTCTATCTTAGGGTTACGTGAGTCGAGGCGGACGTCTTCGCGGTAGCTAAGACGGACGCCTGGACTAGCACGTGATAAAACTGCCACCTTGTCTATCTTAGGGTTACGCGAGACGAGGCGGACATCGTCGCGGTAGCGACGAAGGACGCCGAGACGAGCACGTGACAACACTGCCACCCTATCTTTCTTAGGGTCATGCGAGTCGAGGCGGACGTCGTGTCGGTAGCGATGATGGACGCCGAGACGAGCACGTGACTCCACTGCCACACTGTCTATCTTAGGGTCACGCGAGTCGAGGCGGACATCGTCATGATAGCGACAATGGACGCCGAGACGAGCGCGTGACACCACTGCCATCCTGTCTATCTTAGGGTCACGCGAGTCGAGGCGGACATAGTCACAGTACTGACGATGGACGCCCAGACGAGCACTTGACACCACTTCCACCTTGTCTATCTTAGGGTTACGTGAGTCGAGGCGGATGTCGTCGCGGTAGCGACGACGGACGCCGAGACGATCATGTGACACCACTGCCACCCTGTCTTAGCGTAACGCGAGTCAAGGTGGGCGTCGTCGCGGTATCAACGATGGACGCCAAGATGAGCATGTGACACCACTGCCACCCAGTCTATCTTAGGGTCACGCAATTCGAGGCGAGTCGAGGCGGACGTCGTCGCGGTAGTGATGACAGATGCCGAGACGAGCAGGTGACACCACTGCCACCATGTCTATCTTAGGGTTACGCGAGTCGACGCGGATGTCATCGTGGTAGCGACGATGGACACCGAGACAGGCACGTGACACCACTGCCACCCTGTCTATCTTAGGTTTACGCGTGTCAAGGCGGACGTCGTCGTGGTAGTGATGATGCACGCAGAGACGAGCATGTGATACCACTGCCAGCCTGTCTTAGCGTAACGCGAGTCAAGGCGGACGTCGTCACGGTAGCGACGACGGACACCGAGACGAGCACGTGACACCACTGCCACCCATCTTAGCGTAACACGGGTCGAGGCAGACGTCGTCGCGGTAGCGATGCCGGACGCCGAGACTAGCACGTGACACCCCTGCAACCCTGTCCATCTTAGGGTCACATGAGTTGAGGCGGACGTCGTTGCGGTTGCGATGATGGACGCCAAGACGAGCATGTGACACCACTCCCACCCAGTCTATCTTAGGGTTACGCGAGTCGAGGCGAGTCGAGGCCGACGTTGTCGCAGTAGCGACGGTGCACGCCGAGACGAGCACGTGACACCACAGCCACCCTATCTATCTTAGGGTCACGTGAGTCGAGGCGAGTCGAGGCGGACATCGTCGCGGTAGCAACGACGGACGCCGAGATGAGCATGTGACACCACTGCCACCCTGTCTATCTTACGTTCACGCGAGTCGAGGTGAGTCAAGGACGACGGACGCCGAGACTAGCACGTGACACCACTGCCACCCTGTCTATCTTAGGGTCACGCGAGTCAAGGCGAACGTCCTCACTGTAGCGACAACGGATGCCGAGACGAGCACATGACACCACTGCCACCCAGTCTATCTTAGGGTTACGCGAGTCATGGCGGACGTCGTCGCGGTAGCGGCGACGGACGCCGAGATGACCACGTGACACCACTGCCACCCTGTCTTAGCGTAACGCGAGTCGAGGCAGACGTCATCGCGGTACCGACGACGGACGCCGACACGAGCACGTGACACCACTGCCACACTGTCTTAGCGTAACGCGAGTCAAGGTGGATGTTGTCGCGGTAGCGACGACGGACGCCTAGACGAACAAGTGACACCACTGCCACCCTTTCTATCTTAGGGTCACGAGAGTCGAGGCGGGCATCGTTGCGGTAGCAACGGCGGACACCAACACGAGCATGTGACACCACTGCCACCCTGTTTATCTTAGGGTTACGAGAGTCGAGGCGGATGTCGTCGCGGTAGCGACGACGTATGTCGAGACAAGCACGTGACACCACTGCCACAGTGTCTTAGCATAATGCGAGTCGAGGCGGACGTCGTCATGGTAGCGACGACGGGCGCCGAGATGAGCACGTGAGACCACTGCCACCCTGTCTATCTTAGGGTTACGCGAGTCGAGGCGGACGTCATCGCGGTAGCGAGGACGGACGCCAAGATGAGCACGTGACACCCCTGCCACCCTGTCTATCTTAGGGTCACGAGAGTCGAGGTGGACATCATCGCGGTAGCAACGATGGATGCCGACACGAACACATGACACCACTGCCACCCTATCTTAGCGTAACGCGAGTCGAGGCGGACGTCGTCGGGGTAGCGACAATGGACGCCGAGATTAGCATGTGACACCACTGCCACCCTATCAATCTTAAGGTCACGCGAGTCGAGGCAGACGTCGTCGCCGCGACGACGGACGCCAAGACTAGCACGTGACACCACTGCCTCCCTGTCTTAGCATAACATGAGTTGAGGCGGACGTCGTCGCGGTAGCAACGGCGGACGCCTAGACGAGCACGTGACACCACTACCACCCTGTCTTAGCGTAATGAGAGTCGAGGCGGACGTTATCATGGTAGCGACGACGGACGCCGAGATGAGCACGTGACACCACTGCCACCATGTCTTAGCACAACGCGAGTCAAGGCGGACGTCATCGTGGTAGCGAGGACGGACGCCGAGACGAGCACGTGACACCCCTGCCACCCTGTCTTATCGTAACGCGAGTCGAGGCGGACGTCATCGCGGTAGTGACGATAGACGCCAAGACGAGCACGTGACACCACTGCCACCATGTT
This sequence comes from Thinopyrum elongatum, assembly GCA_011799875.1. Classification (NCBI taxonomy): domain Eukaryota; kingdom Viridiplantae; phylum Streptophyta; class Magnoliopsida; order Poales; family Poaceae; genus Thinopyrum; species Thinopyrum elongatum. The sequence continues at coordinate 316,188,565 of CM022298.1, forward strand.
TATCTTAGGGTTACACCAGTCAAGGCGGATGTCGTCGTGGTAGCGACGATGGACACCGAGACAAGCATGTGAATTTGAAGGTGTACCTCCCTTATATCCATATTACCTGGTTTGCTCAAAACTGAGAATTTGAAGGTGTATCTCCCTTATATCCATATTACCTGTAGCCCCCAAGTCTTGATTAGAGCAAAGTGATAACTTAAGACTTGCTTCAATATAAATACTGCAGCTTTGTGGAAATCCAGGTTGTTCATTTAGGTTGCCAAGCAGGAACTGAACATTCTGTACTTCTCATGTGTAGCCCCCAAGTGCCAGGTCATTATGCAATAATGAGCAGGGACTTTGTAAATATGATCATGTAGACTTGAGCAGCAACGTGTAGCCCCCAAGGGCCGGCTCAGTAAGATAATACTGAGCTGGGACTTTATATGTACTTCAAAAAATAACACCATATGATGTAGCTCCGATGTTTCGGGTTACCTTTGACAGGAGCAATTAGTAGCCCCCAAGCGCCGGCTCATCACCGTGTGATGGGTCGGGTCTTCAATGAGGCGATTTAAAAATGACATTGCATTAGCCCCCAAGTGCCATGGTGCATGCTTGCAGTGACATGGGACTTGCATACTTGATGCAATCTTGATTTGAATAATGTAGCCCCCAAGTGTCGGGTTGAATGCCTGCAGTGACTCGGGACTAAATAAAACCATATCCATTGTCCGGATGATGTTGCTGAAAGCATTTGCATATCCATATTGAACCATGCCCTCTATTGTGAACCGGTACTCTTGGATGAAGAAATAATAGCCATTGCTCTGAAGCAGCATTGAAAGCCCGAATCATAATACCAGTTATTGATAACCATAATAAAAATCCAGTCATGTTGGCTATTAAAGATTGGAACAATATAATCTGGTATGAAAACAATCGCAAGATCTTGTCTGTTGACAAATAAATCCGGAGTTAAATACTCAGTGCCTCTTGGCCAATGGCGACTTATTGCGCATTCATTGTAATCCGAGATTGTTGTAACCCGGTGGCTTATAGCCCTTGTAAAAGTCAAGAACTGATAACCCTTTTGAAACACCAATTTTAATCTTTGATGATGGGTTTGAACTTAATCATTTATGTAAGCCATAACTCTGCATGTCCTGCACAAAGTTTAAACAACATATGCCCTGGTGACTTAACGTCAAAAGCCAGGGCGGGTAACAACCCAAACATAATATAGTCTTATGCAATGATGGAAAAGACTAGAATTAAGGCCATCGAAGCCAAAATATACTGGCGACTTAAGGTCAAAAGCCAGGGCGGGTTACCAAACCTCGCATACTCATATAACCAGGAAAACATACCTGTAGAATTGACTTATACTGCCGGCTTACATCGCCATATCCAGTGAGGGTGACAACCCAAAGATTTATTAGCGCATGATTCCAATTGCGCAATCCATAGTATACTGGCGACTTAAAGTCCATAGCCAGGGCGGGTTGTCAAACCTCGCATGTTCATATAACAAGTAAAAACATACCTGTGAAATTGGTTCATACCGGCAGCTTACATCGCCATATCCAGTGAGGGTGGCAGCCCAAAGACTTATACCGCATCATTTCCAATTGTGTAGTTCAAGTATACTGGCGACTTAACGTCCAAAGCCAGAACGGGTTATCAAAAACCCCAAATATGCTCAAATATGAGCCATAAGGATTAAGGCTACATGGCCTGAATCATTTTAAACCATATGTCAAGATGGTACAAGGATATGAACCCAAACAAAGTTCAGAAAAAATTAGAAGAACAAGGCTTTCATAGGCCGCCAAACCTCAATCTCAAGTGCTTTTCATGGGCCGCACAGCCACTAAGTTAATCCTTCATTCAAAACCTGTAAGCCGGGCCTCACATGACCAACCGTCGTCTTAACCTTGACAAGTTCAGGGTCTTTACAACAAGATTGACTGTCACGAGTACAGCGGGTCATTCCAGATAACCTGGGCGGAGTGGCAGACATACAGGCATGATAACCCGGAATTTGGTGTTTTACACCTGGCATACAAGCCGATCAAGAGGGTAAGAATAGCTATGTTCATTGAACAGGAAGCCCCCAAATAATTTATAACAAGGCGTATAAGCCGGATCAAGCGGGTAGTCATAGCTATGCTCAGTGAGCAGGAAGCCCCCAAGTAATTTGTAATAAGGCGTGTAAGCCGGATCAAGCGGGTAAGCACAGCTATGCTCATTGAGCAGGAAGCCCCCAAGTGACCTATAATATGATAAGCCAATAAGGCAGGATACCCATGTTTGAACCGCGCATCATGGCAGTAGGTCCTCTTCGGCAACCTTTAACTTTTTGTGAGAGAGAAATTCTTCTTGAGCCGGGATTTTAAACCGGAATCCCTATTTTTAAGCTGGACATTTTCTGACGGCCCTTAAATTTTCATCAATATGGCAGTAGCCTCCGGGACCAGGTTATCTTCCCTTCAATGACCCTGGGTTCTTGAATCTGGCAAAATTCACTAAGTCATGTCATCATAGCCCCCGAATCTTAAGACGACTCGAGGAGTTGGCTTGAGATTCTTCATACTCAGCCGTGATATAAACCGCCATATAATTTGAGCAGCGGAATGCTGAAATTTGATGTAACCAGAAGGCTTGAGGCGAATTGACAATCCTCGCAATACTCAATGTATATTTCCAGCATAAATCATTTAACAAACTCCGTGACATGATGGTCACTTTTGCAGTAGACAATTGCCCTGCGTTAAAGAGATTGCAAACCAGAGTAATATCAAAATATAATAGATGGATTTCACCTGATACGTTAGGCCAGAAATTATCCACCGCGGAGTTGATGATCACGACGATGAAGCTGAAATCAATCACGGGCGAGTCGGCCGCGGGAGCAGACAGATGAGCTGACCGCAGCATTGTAAGCCGGTGCGGACAGGAGATTCGGCCACGGCGTTGTAAGCCAGTGCGGACGAGAGAGTCGGCTGCGGCGTGGACGCGGGCAAGTCAATCGTAGGCGTGGTAAACCGCGCGGACATCGAGTCAATCGCGGGCGCGGTCCCGGCGAGTTGATATAGATCGAGCTGCCCGGGCGGCAGCTTGCGTACACCCATTCAACATCAAGCAGGCACGGATGCCGGTGCATGATGATGCTAACGCTTACTCCATAAGCACAGCATGGCACCACCTTTACAATGAATCATTGTCCTGCACATAAAAACATACAGACCAAAGCGATTGTTCTTTGACAAAAAATAATATGCGCTAATAAACTTAGATGGATATCACCTGATTCGTCTGGATGATAGACGGAGTCATACATTCCATCCGTAGATCACCTCCAGTAATTTCAACAGCGAGTTAACCACTCGCCCAAGGCCAGGGTGGAGGCGGCATGCCACAGCGGTGAAAACGGCTTGAGGCGAGACCGTGGATGATGAAGCAGAGGCGGCTCGCAATGGACGCGCGGCGGCTCATAACAACACTGGTCGGGGGTGGCTCAGCGCAATGTCATAGCAACCACAGCGAAGGAAGTGTCTGTGTCCGTGAAAATCCGTCGCTGATTGCCCATGAATCTAGTATTATCGCTTCAGTCAGCGTCAGGCGCACGAGAGCAGGGGCAGGACGGCTCAGCGGCCAAGGCGAAGGGGAAGTCTTTTCAGAATTGTTTTGCACTGCTTCAGAATCGTACCGTCAGGCAACACCGTAGACCGGTATTTTGTTGACAAGAAGCGTCTGTTGGTTTTGCACCCCAGATCAAATCCTCGAGGAGGTCCACGTATTTTCAAGGCTAGCTAGCTTTTTGAAGCTAGCAATCAAGTAGCTTAAGTTATGAATGAGAACGCGGGTGCTCTACTGACAGGTATGATGGGGAAAAATTCTGGTTTCTTCAGAAGATCTCAAACTGAACCAAATTCTGCTCAGAACCTCTTACGAAGGTAGCGTCGCTCAGACAACAACATTTTAGACGGATCAAAAATCGCTCGCCTTACTTCAAAGCCATCACTATAAAGGCTGATGCAGTTGAGTTTGGCCAAGAGGAATCTTCCGAGTCAACACGAACAAAGCTGATACACTGGAGGCGGCTCCACGACGGCGCGTGCGGAAGCGTCCGGGTTGCAGCGGCTCGAGTCGATGGCGTCTTGCAGAGGAGGTGGTGCGACGAAGCCGAGTGAAGGCTGCTCGGAAGACGGCGGCGGTGGCTCCAACCAGCAAGAACTCGCGGCGAAGGCAGGCCGGCCCAGAGCAGTGAAACAGGAGCAAACAGAGGGGCGGCTCACAGGCAGTGGTTCAAAGCTGCGGCCGCACGCAGCAGAAGCAGTTGGGCGGCTTGATAGCAGAGAAGCGAGGCCAAGGCGACAGCGAGTTGAACTCTGAAGAAGATCCATGTCCATTAATTTTCTCCAAGTCGTGGTCCGTGTGGCGCTGGAGATTGGACCTGTTGACCCACCAATCCGATCTGGCATTGTAGTCCTTTGCCCAAACATGCATGCTCACGTGAAGCAGTTTCAACAAATATTATTTCTTCTCTGAACAGGTTGCCTCCTCCAAATCTGAGCTTTAACATGAACAGTACTCAAGTACTTGATGGATCACTTTATGTGAATAGCAGCAACGGAGTAGTATTGCCTGCAATCGAATAGTAGCATAACCGTTTCTTAGAAGTACTACTTCGAACCACATCAGCAGTCTTTAGCGGATCAATTTATGAAACCGCCTTGGGACTTGATCCTTGCCTCCGCACGCGCGTGCTGATACGAATTGACCTGACCCGGCATCCGACAGCTTATAGAAAACTTCCTGTCGGCCTCAGCGATACGCGGTTGTAACAGCCACAATTGAGATCCTACTCGGATTCGACAGATTGCACACAAACATTGAATTTGCCGGCTCTGCCGAAGACTATCTCACGCCGGGTTATCTTGCACGTTTTCCATGCTGGCGCTTTTTCATCTAACATATCGCGAGCTTCTTGATCCCTGAAGAAGATCCCTCCAAGAACTCAACACCACCGTGCGTAGGCCCCACGGTGGGCGCCAACTGTCGTGGATTTTTCATGGCAGATGTCCTTAGTGTGAGGACTTAGTCGTGATGCCAACGCATCTATGTGGTAGCTTGAGAGGGCTTGAGTGGGACGAGAGATGTGAGGTTTTACCCAGGTTCGGCCCCTCATGGTGGAGGTAAAAGCCAACGTCCTGCTTCATTGATATTGATCATGGTGATGCTCATGATTACATGGGTGCTCTTTCGCTACCTCTAACTCGAGAGCTATCGATTTGTCTGTCTCAACTTGTAAAACCTGTCCCTCTTTGGGTACCCTGCCCCTCCTTATATAAGTTGGATGGGCGGGTTACATGTGGAGTCCTAGTAGGACTAGGACTATTCTATTACAAGTGGAATCCTAGTCTTGCTTCCTTCATAAGGGATATTCCTTATGCCTTCCTTCTCAAGCCGGCCCACCGGACACGCACCTTGAGTCGGTCTTCTCATAAACCGCCTTTTGGGCCTTGGGCCTTGTTATTCGTCTAACTCGCCTCCGGGTTACCAGTAAGTTGCTAGTCTCAGGCGGATTACCGGTGAGTCGCCAAGTTCCGGCCGGGTCATATATCCGGCCGGGTCATACCGCAGGGTCTATCCCCGACAGAGGCGGAGCTCGTGGGCTATCTGGCTGGGCATGGGGATGCTGGTGGCCGCGGTGGCAGCGAACGGCGGCGACGGTCGTGCTCGGTGGCGGCACACGAGAGAAACAGAGGAGGGGAGAGCGCTCGAGGAAGAGAGAGGGAGAGGTGTAGGGGGGTCGTGGCGTCCAGAGAGGCGTCGAGAAGGGGACATGCAGGCAGGGAGAGAGGAGGTGGCCACGGCGTGTGGCCGCAAGCGTTGGGCACGCACCTCTCATCCTCCTGGCGAGAGGAGGGGGATGACTGGCAGCGGTGGTGGACTGGGCCACCAGCTGGGCCGCCAGGTAAGTTCAGGTGGGCTTCTCTCTCTCCTTTCTGTTTTCTTTTTTTTCTATTTTTTTACAATTGTTTTGATTTAGTTTAGCCACCAAATCATTTTGGTAAATTCTGAGAAAAATAGTGGGTGCAAAATGGACTATTCCAGAGACCCTCTACAGTTTTTAGAAATATTGGAGCTGTATAAATATTTATAAAATTTTATAGCCCCAACTCACATACTTATTGATTTAATTCAAAGCCCAAATATGTCCTGCAAAAGTGTAAACCATTTTTGGTAGATGCTTCCACCTTAATCCAGAAATGAAGAACATTTTTAAAGGGCATTTTGAGTTATTGAAAAAGATTTTATTTTGACCCTAGTTGAATTTCATTTGCTGCTAGGGTTTATCAGTCCCCATTTCAAGTTTCAGAAATTTAAACATGATGCATCACACTAGCTAGTCCTAATGCAGATACTAACTAGGGTTGTGACAAGTCACCCCCACTAAACAAGAATCTCGTCCCGAGATTCAAGGCGTGAGGTAAGAGGAAAGGGGGTCACAAAACTATCACAATCTTCTCGATCCAACTGCCTTTCTCGAAGATGTTGATCCATTGCATCATATTGGTCTTGACATCCTTGCTTTTGAGATCTTCATCCAACTATGACGACAGAAAGAAATCCTACAGGAATCGATCTTCTCGAAGATCAAGCAATTCACGATCAACTCATGGAATGAGAAAGGATAACATCTCTCGAGCAGAGACACAAAACACACGTAGGGAGGGGTTGAGAGGAACAGATGACAAATGTTCAATTTTGGTAGGCAACAATTCCACGCTTGAGTAAGATGGTGCATAGGTTTCAAAGTAGCGAGGAAGTAATTGCCATGATTCCATAATGGAACACCTTGGGGGAGGGGACTCGTAGAATTATTTCTTTAAGTGGCAAAAAGAATTACTTTTGATACATAAATCATTGAAACTCTCTATACCAGCCCAAGGCAATTCACAAACGATCGTTTGACGGAGTTCGAAAGAATGGCATACTCAGACTAGAATGGATGATGTGGACTACCTTCTTGAAGACAACGCAATGAGTGATTTTTGCCTATCATCGGAAATGGATGGGACCCATGGTAGGACCACTTTTGTAGATGATCTTGAACATCAATTACTGAGAAGGGCAGCCCATGGGAATTTGGCACAATGGCGGTGCAAGCTGGGAACAAAATGCAAATGTTGGGAATGTTCCAACCATCGTATCTGCCTGAGATTCAGATCCGATTGGTGACAGGATATTCCAGATAGCATGTCTGGAAAAAGAAAGGTAGCAACACAAATCGACGAGATGACGTTGCGAGATTCTCGGGAAATGGACTATGGTAGTAAGCTCCAAAACATGAGCGGCTTCTAGTACACACATGTGAACACACTGTCCAAGACAAGCATGACCACATAGGAGTCTTACAACAAAATACTACCAAGTTCTGGTTAGCATCCATCATCAAGGATTTCGAAGTCTTTACGGAAGTCCATGGATTAGATCCCAAGCATAGACTTCTCTTCCTTGAACAAATCAATCAGTGGCTTGGTGTGCTAGGAATACATATGGACTGGAGGTAGCGAGCCTATCAAACCATAGAATATTTCGCACATGCATGATTGACTTGGGATGACTCCAAAGGAAGCAAAACAAACTTTCTCGAATTCACGGCGGCAACTTGCATCAAATGCACATGAATTAGAGGAAGTCACTTCTTTCATCAAACATATACTTCATGGGTTAGCACGAAGATAATGCCTATGTAATTTTCCAACACTAGCTTGATGTTCAACACGAATCATGGAGGAGACAAAATGCTGCTGATGGGCTCAATAACAATTCATCGAGGTTTCCATATAGATGGGATTCCATAATTATGTGAACAAGGTGATAGCATTGGTCAGACCAAAACATATAATGGTGCATGCTCGAGGATCAACCACGAGTAAGACAACATTACGAAAATCCTTGGTTCTGATTTTGATTTGACGTTAACCCATACTCAAATCAAAGTTTTGACAAGACAATAGAATCCAACAACTAATTACAAGGACCAATCGATGAAGATATCATCTTTCTTCAACACAGACACACAAAGAGAGATATCCCTTGGAAGGAACTAAGTCAGGCAAGCTTTTATCTTCCAACTCTCCAAGTTGTTGTTTAGCTTAACCAATTAGTTCAGAGGTATCCAACACAGATTCTTGGAGAAAAAGGTGGTTTACAAGAAAACCAACTTAATCACGGACTCAACATAACGGCCAGGGAACAACCTGGTGATACTTCCAAGAAGATATTCGGAAAATCATGGACCACCGCTATGTTATTAAGATCGAGAACAATCTTGCTTTCGAGGCAAGATGATGTGATCAAATAAGCATGGGATTTAGAAAATCCTAACTCATTGATCGAAGTGTGCACCAGGAAAATGGACTAGGTCGCACGATCAATCTTAGGATGATGATTCAATAACCAACACACTAAGAATGAGATTATTGTCCATTAACTACTAAGCAAGAAAGTTGCTAGGAGTATTGATTTCACACATCATGGTTCGCTTGTCGATATTCCAGTCACAACAACACGGAACCGAGGAATGAATAATGATGGCGAGAAGTATCACTATATCAAAGAGTCATAAGAGGTGGTGCAATTCCAATGACAATCTTGACATAAGAGGGTAACACTCCAAGGTAGAACAGAACAAAAGCTGGATTGGCCTTTTGATCTGCGGAATACAACTACTTTGACCAGTCCAAGAAATGGATGAGGTGCTGGAATGATGGTCGGATTACAACTGAAGAGGAACAACTCAAAGGAACATATAACTTTCTGAGTTGTGGATGCATAGATTAGTATGTCGAACAAATTCAACATATTTCTTCCGAATAACCCATGCAGAAAGGTAGGACTGGCAGAGTCACAATTATCGAATGGAGAACTCATCAAGAGCACTCTTATTGTGATCTTTTGGTTCAAAAGAACTTCTGCCATAAGCAGTTCATGGTATTCGGAAGAAGGAAATACCACGGACCTCGAGGACTATCGCAAAGGTTACTAATATCCCAAAGGAACTAGCAAACACTATCAACATGAAATAAGTAGGGTGAATCTCGGGGTTCAAGAACCCAGGAATAGAATATCTACTAGCTAAGTAGCATCACGAGATGCTTTCGAGAATGGTGGCCAGAATCATCACACTGAGAACACAACACAAGGTTGGGTTACTAAGTGGTTCTCTAACATACCCTAGTGTCGTAATAAAAGCTTCAGCAAACATGTTGAGGCAATGAAGTACCTCAACACACTGATTAGTGTGGTTAATCTAGCCCAAAAAAACATTGGGAATGGGAAGAAGAATTTGCAAATGCATCATACTATTTAGAAACCTGGGATGACTCGGACAGCATAACGACTGTAAATGCTCAAAAAGATTTGAGACATCCTGCAAAAATGGTGGCATAACCACTCAACATCACAATATCAAGGTTCCGAGAGCAACTGTCAACACACGGAAGTAGTAGGAACTGAACTGAGGCTTGAATCCATCATTCGTATAAGTCTCCAACATAGTAACTCGTCATCCTGATAGATAGATGAGAAAGCCTAGTTTCTTAACCCCGTAGAAAAGAAGAGGGTGACTCAGATCAGAAGGACATAAGGTAAAGGAGTAAAAAGAGCCTTACGTTCCCTTCCACAATCAATTCCCTTATATAGATAAAGCATTTCTAGACTCGACTTCGATCAGTTTGGCTTGGTAATCCTACAGGCAGTCAGGCTCTGATACCAAAGCTGTCAGGACCCCGATCCTAAGTCACACCGATCTAGCATGTAACACATCATATCACTTTGCGGCCTCACGCACGGTATCCCCACGGGTGCCACCTTACCTTGCCTGGGACCGTTTGCGCCTTTTGGCTCACGTATATGATAGTGTCGCTAGCATCCATATGACAGAGAACCCGGGCCGACATGACTAGTCGTAAACCCAAGGTGGCACTAACTTACAGGGACAGGCATACATGACACAGCAATGCATGTGTCGGTCATCAACGTATGAACCCAAGTCGTAGCAAGCTACAAGGACTTAAAGGAACAACGCATGATATTTCCCCGAAGGGACAGACACAGGAGCAAAGAAGGACACATGCTGTCGTGGACTTAACACGGCAGATGCCCTAGCAAAAGGACTTAGGTGTGGAGCCATCGCAACTAGGTTAGCTTGAATGGGTTAAACGGGACAAAGGACACAGAGAGTTTACCCAGGTTCGGCCCCTCTCAACGAGGTAAAGGCCTACTCCTGCTTTAGGTTGTATTGCTTGTGTTTTGATTACTAGGGAGCGAATATGCTTAACCTAGTTCTCGATCAGTTGTTTCTTGAGTTAACCCGCCGCCGGGTCACCTCTTTATATACAGGTTGATACCCGGCGGCTTACAGAGTCCCGGCCGGCTCACACAAATGTGATCGGCTCGGTTTCTAACTACCCTTGCCTTATAGGACAAGTTTAAACATATGGCGGCTCATACCCGTAGACCTCAAGCCGTCTCCCGGTCTTGGGCCTTCAATTAGCTTGCTCTATGAACCGCCATCTTCACATCTTGTTGGACCTTATCGGGCCTCTTGACTTTAAGCCGCCAGGGGCATGACCCGGCCCCTCCTGGGTGGGTCATACCCATTAGTTATATCCCCAACATTAGGCCCCAGGTTGGTTTGAATTGGTTCACATCAATCTTCATCTACTGACATAGCAGAATCTTCCTTTATCAATTCCCTTTCAGTTCTTGGTAACCTGCCATGATGTCACATCTTAGAATCGTGTTAACCCGCCATGACATCATTGCGCATTAATTTCGCACAAAGCCGAGAATATCTCCACAGATCTTTATCTTAATGGACCTCCCAAAAATCGAGGCGTTCACATAGCCACATAACCATTTTTCAGCCTCCTCGATTCCCGCGCATGCCATTTATTCAACTCCTTATAAATAGGGACAGGGGGCCCCTGTTTTCACTTTTACCCCCTGACTCTGCGTCTTCTTCCTTCTTGCTACTCCACAGCGCCCGAGCTCTGCCTCCACCGTCCACCTCCAGCGTCTTCAACTCTGGCCGCTGCATCAACCTTAACGGACCAGAGAAGCGCGGCGCACTCCCGCTATCCATCAGCGTCGACAGGTACCCCTCTTTCTTCGCATCATATCTGCACTAGGGTTTGCTCAGTTCATCAGAGTTCATCGACGTTCTTCTTTTTTCCTCTTTAGATCACATAGTTAGATCTGAACACAGTGCCAAAATTATGCGGCAGTGGTTTTAGCATTCGTTTCTAATAGTAGAAGATACTCCCTCTGTACAAAAGTCTCATCTGAGCATACGAGTTCTTCTGCTGCCATCACCTTAGGTTTAGAATTTATTTTCTTTTCTGAACTGCTGTAGATCCAAAATCATAGAACCAATCTGTGGAACCTGTTTGCCCATCACTTAGCAAAATTCACTTATAGATCTGTAGCACCGCAGCTGTTCGGGCGGTTTATAAGATAAGCCGTAACCCACCATACTCCATTAGTCCCCTTGTTAACCCTCCAGTATATGTTCACAACCTGTATAACCCGGCATTAGCTTTCTGGTTTAATCATACCAATGTTTAAAGCACATCATCCGCTGCATATAAATTGGCTTTGCATGACACACTCATTTTTTGACCACTAGCCGGCTTAACATCATATTTTTTTTCTTTAGGCTTTTCACCAACAAAATGACCAAGACCGTCACTTCATGCAATTGGGTCGCTTCCACTGTCATGGAAGAAATCCTCGATGAATTTGTAAATGAAGGCATCCTGGCCAAAAAGGATGTGATCCACTAGAGGGCCCCAGGAACCGAGACCACTCATGAACCAAAAGACGGTGAAGTTGTAGTTTTCACTGATCACATGCTCCGGAGGTTCACTCCACCCAGCTCAAAATTCTTTCGTGATGTGCTACACTTCTTTCAACTTCATCCGCAAGATATTGGGCCCATATCTGTTTCAAACATCTGCAACTTCCAAGTTTTTTGCGAAGTATATCTTCAATAGGAGCCCACTGTAGAGCTGTTCAGGGGATTCTATTACTTGAACCGCCAGACTGAGTTCACAGATGGGCCCAGCCTAGAACTAGACGGCATTTCAATTCAGAGGCCAAAGAAGCTACTTTCGTAGCCGCTGCACTTCCCAGTCATCCCAAGGACTGGAACCAGACTTAGTTTTACTGCCAAGACACATCTCTAGAAGGTGAAAATCCCTTGTCGGGTTATCGTGAGAGCCAGCTTAGCAACAGGCACCCCCTCCCCGACCGGATTAGCACAGCAGAACGGGCCAAATATATGCCCATTTTTGGAAAAATCAGAGCCTTAATGGCCAATGGCTTAACTAGAGTTGACCTAGTTCGATGCTGGGTCGCATGGAGAATTTTACCATTAAGCCGCCGGCCCGTCTTAATGTGCGAGTATACCTGTGATGTCAAAGATCAACAATGCCACAGCCAAGTGCGATTGGATGACGAGAGCCTCAACAAGATGGTCAAGACATTGCTGAAGGAAAGCTTGGCCACTTGCAGCAAGATGGGGCTGAACCCCTTTTGCACCCTCAACAAGCCGCCAGCTGTAAGTATTTGTGAGCAGTTCTCATAAACTCATTATCTATCAATCTGCCTTCTCATTCCTACTTGAATTTCTGCAGCCTGACTCCCCCTTCTGGAAGAAGAAGCTTCAGGATAAACTGGCCAAGAAAACCAGGACCAAGAACAAGGCTAAGAAACCTGCCAAGAAGAAATTAGAAGCAATTGATCCGTTTACTCTTGATGAAGAGTCGGAGGTAGAACTTGATTCTCTTGGCTCCTTCTTTGTTCATCTTATTGACATTGATTACTACCAGGATGATGCGGAGGCCAGCCATGCAGACAGCAAAGAGGTAACTATCCTTTCCTCCGACTCAGAACCTCTGCCAAGACAGAAAGTTCGACAAGCGAGCCGGAAAGTAAGGTTTTCTCACCCTTTAGCTTATCTGGATCCCCACTTTATTTTGAAGAAACAGCAGCATGAAGTTCTCCGCACAACCCGGAACAGCGGAGGCGGGGAACTTTCCTTCGGTTTACCAAACACACCGATTCCTCGCAAGCGCCGAGTAGAGGTTTCACAGTTTTCTGACTTAGCTTTTCCAAAGGCAGGTCTTGTTCGACAACCCCTTAACCCTTCTGATTCAAACTATCAGGGCACTTCTCACTCCTCATCTGTGGACTCCACTGGGACTCAAATCCCCCTTTTCAAAGTCACCCCAGGGTAATAATATTGAATTTCCTCACTTTTTAAGCCCTTTGTCAATTATCATGCTTACATCTTTATGTCTAATTGTCAGTGGTCAAGCCAAACCAAGCAAGAAGGCGAAGACAAGTAAACCGGGCGAAAACATCAATACCACTGAAGATCCCAAGGCTACTAATCCGGAGAAGCGGACAATATCTGAATCTTTGCATCAAACCTCCGAAGCAGCCAATGATGATCCGCCGCCCGAAGAGCACAATGTCATTATGGACTCCATGGATGTTGACCTGGCTCGTGCTAAGCCATCAAGTCCCATCAAGCCTGCTGAAGAAAAGGCTGACGATGTCATAGTCACTAGGACCCGTTATGTTGAGCTGAGCAACCCCACAATCTTAGCCAAGCATAGCGCCAAGGTGGAATTTTCTGCTGCTGACAAGGGCAAATGGAAGCTGGTTTTAGAAGGTTATGCCCAGTTCAATGCTCAGGAAATTCACGCGGGTTATTTAAACCGCCTTCACACTAGCCGTGACTTTGAAGCCGGCTTAGTCAATCTAATGAAGGAGCGTTTTGAGGTAAACACTGAAAACTCTTCCTGTATATATATCTGTCAGCCGCCAAGTCTACTGTATATGAGAAAATTGAATATGCCGTAGACTTAGATACCATATTTGATCTTATAACCATTCCATAGCAATTAGTAACTGCTGAATCCAAACAAGTAGCCCCCAAGGGCCGGCTTAAACTGGAAAGTTAAGCTGGGACTTCAAATTGTAGCACTAAAATCCACTTATGTAGCCCCCAAGGGCCGACTTAAGTTGCATAGCTAAGCAGGGACTTACCACCGTATTTATGAACAAATCCAAATATGTAGTCCCCATGAGCCGGTTTTAGTTGAAGAAACTTTAACTGGGTCATTAAAGAGTTGTCCTCAAAAGAGCAAATGTACATTAGCCCCCAAGTGCCAAGTAAAATACATGTATTATGCTTGGGACTTCAAATAAGATGATTATCATAACCTTATGCTGCCTGTCTTTGTTTATGGCAGGCTGAATTAAACATGAAGGAATCTCAAGTGAATGATCTGCGGCAAAACATCCAGTCCCAATAGTCAGAGACTTCAAAGGCCAAATCAGAGCTGAAAACCTCCTTGGAAGAGATTGAAAAATTAAAAAGGGACTTCAGCGCTGAGAGAACCAGCTGGGAGACCGAGAAGGCGGCTCTGCTAAAAAGAGCAGAAGATGCTGAAGCTGCTCTTAAGCCGGTGACTGATGAGTTATCCAGTTTAAAACATCAAATCAATAGCCTGACAACTACCATCTTTGGTAAGCAATATAGTACTTCAATTTTTTCACCATCAATTTATCATAGTCCTGAACCGGCTTATCAATATTTGTGCTGATGCAGGCTCGAGAAGTTCCAAGGTAGGCCAAGACATGCACATAAGACATAAAGCTGTATATACCCTTGTGGAGCAATTATACACCGGTGCTCAAAGGGCTATTATTGCCGTCTCACATAAAAAGCAACCACCTTCACTCATCAAGGAGATGCTGGAGAAACTATTTGTGCTGCCGCAAAGAGTTGAAGAACTAAAGCGGTTAGTTGCTAGAGCCGGTGCCATCACCGCGTTGAGCTAGGCGAAGGCATGGCAAGCCGAACTTGACCTGAAAGAATTGGCCACCGGCTGCCCAAGTTTAAAAGAAGACGGGTCTCCCTTTGAAGCCGCAAACTTTACCAAATGTGTGAAGGAAATGCGCCCACTGGCGAGTAAGCTAGCTGAAGAGACCGACTTGACAAAATATTAGGTGGCTTACTCAAAAGAAAACTCAAAAGTATCAGCGCCGGTTTATGAGGCCATGGATCTCATCCCGCCAATACGTAAGCACACCTTTGCCCCTGATATTGATCCATCAACCCTTATAGATGATGAGGCTGTATTTAGAGCATTGACTGGGATCAACTGGGCCACAACTGACTTCCAGCAAGTGGAGGAAGAGGAAGAACCGGCGCTGGATGACCTGGAAGCTTCAACTCGCCAAGTCCAGGACAACTGATCCGTAAGGCGGCTCTCAGACTGCATCAAAGTACTTGTTTGAAAAAAAACACTTAATAATTTGGGCTTTGAAAGCCATGTAATAGGCTAGTGAAAACAATGATCTGTCATGCCATCGTGCATGTTCTTAGCCTTTGAAACTGATGATGCACTTTTCATATGCCATGGATGAACTTTGCAAGGAGTATCATATTATTTTACAAAGCTCCGTGACACCACTGCGACCCTGTCTATCTTTGGGTCACGTGAGTCGAGGCGGACGTCGTCGCGGTAGCGATGATGGATGCCAAGACGAGCACGTGACACCACTGCCACCCTGTCTTAGCATACCGCGAGTCGAGGCGGACGTCGTCGCGGTAGTGACGACGGATGCCGAGACGAGCATGTGACACCACTGCCACCCTGTCTATCTTTGGGTCACGCGAGTCGAGGCGCACGTCATCGCGGTAGCGATGATGGACGCCGAGACGAGCACGTGACAACACTGCCACCCTGTCTATCTTAGGGTTACACGAGTCAAGACGGACGTCACCACGGTAGCGATGATGGACGCCAAGACGAGCACGTGAGACCACTGCCACCCTTTCTTAGCGTACCGCGAGTCGAGGCAGACGTCATCGCGGTAGCGACGTCGAACGCCGAGACGAGCACGTGACACTACTGCCACCCTATCTTAGCATAACGCGAGTCGAGACGGACACCGAGACAAACACGTGACACCACTGCCACCCTGTCTATCTTAGGGTCACGCGAGTCGAGGCGGACATCGTCGTGGTAGCAACGATGGACGCCGAGACGAGCACGTGACACCATTACCACCCTATCTATCTTAGGGTCATGCGAGTCGAGGCAGACATCGTCGCGGTAGCGAGGAGGGACGCCGAGACGAGCATGTGACACCACTGCCACCCTATCTATCTTAGGGTCATGCGAGTCGAGGCAGACATCGTCGCGGTAGCGACGATTAACGCCGAGACGAGCACGTGACACCACTGCCACCCTGTCTTAGCGTAACACGAGTCGAGACGGACGTCGTCGCGGTAGTGATAACGGACGCCGAGATGACCACGTGACACCACTGCCACCCAGTCTATCTTAGGGTTACACGAGTTGAGGCGGACTTCGTCGCGGTAGCAACGACGGACGCCTAGATGTGCATGTGACACCACTACCACCCTCTCTTAGCGTAACGAGAGTCGAGGCGGACGTTGTCGCGGTAGCGACGACGGACGATGGAATGAGCACGTGACTCCACTGCCAACCTATCTTAGCATAACGTGAGTCGAGGCGGACGTCGTCACGGTAGCGACAACGGACGCCGAGAAGGGCACATGACACAACTGCCACCCAGTCTATCTTAGGGTTACGCGAGTCGAGGCGGACGTCGTCGCGGTAGCAATGGCGGACGCCTAGATGAGCACGTGACACCACTACCACCCTGTCTTAGCATAATGAGAGTCGAGGCAGACGTTGTCGCGGTAGCGACGACAGATGGCGAGATGAGCACATGAGTCAAGGCGGACGTCGTCGCGGTAGCGACGATGGACGCCGAGACGAGCATGTGACACCGCTCCCACTCTGTCTTATCGTAACGCGAGTCGAGGCGGACGTCCTTGCGGTAGCGACGACGGACGCCGAGACGAGCATGTGACACCACTGCCACCCTATCTATCTTTGGCTTACATGAGTCGAGGCGGACGTGGTGGCGGTAGCGACGACGGACGCCAAGACGAGCATGTGACACCACGGCCACACTGTCTTAACATAACGCGAGTCGAGGCGGACATCGTCGCGGACGCTGAGATGAGCACGTGACACCACTGCATCCTGTCTATCTTAGGGTCACGCAATTCGAGGCGAGTCGAGGTGGACGACGTCGCAGTAGCGACGACGGATGCTGAGACGAGCACGTGACACGACTGCAACCCTGTCTATCTTAGGGTCAGGCGAGTCGAGGCGGGCATTGTCGCGGTAGTGACGATGGACGCCGAGACGAACACGTGACAACACTGCCAACCTGTCAAAGCGAAACGCGAGTCGAGGCGGACGTCCTCATGGTAGCGACAACGGACGCTGAGACGAGCACGTGACACCACTGCCACCCAGTCTATCTTAGGGTTACGCGAGTCAACGCGGACGTCGTCGCAGTAGCAACGGCGGACGCCTAGACGAGCACGTGACACCACTACCACCCTGTCTTAGCGTAACTAGAGTCGAGGCAGACGTTGTCACGGTAGCGACGACGGACGCCGAGATGAGCACGTGACACCACTCCCACTCTGTCTTATGGTAACGCGAGTCAAGGCGGACGTCGTCGCGGTAGCGATGACGGAGGCCGAAATGAGCATGTGACACCACTGCCACCCTGTCTATCTTAGGGTTACGTCAGTCGAGGCGGACGTCATCGTCGTAGCGACAACGGACGCCGAGACGAGCATGTGACACCACTGCCACCCTGTCTATCTTAGGGTTACGTGAGTCGAGGCGGACATGGTGGCGGTAGCGACGACGGACGCCGAGATGAGCATGTGACACCACGGCCACCCTGTCTTACCATAACGCGAGTCGAGGCAGACGTCGTCGCGGACGCTGAGACGAGCACGTGACACCACTGCATCCTGTCTATCTTAGGGTCACGCAATTCAAGGTGAGTCGAGGCGAACGATATCATAGTAGCGACGACGGATGCTGAGACGAGCACATGACACAACTGCAACCCTGTCTATCTTAGGGTCAGGCGAGTTGAGGCGGACATCGTCGCGGTAGTGACGATGGACGCCGAGACGAGAATGTGACACCACTGCCACCCTATCTTTCTTAGGGTCATGCGATTCGAGGCAGACGTTGTTGCGGTAGCAACGACGGTATCCGAGAGGAGCACGTGACACCACTGGCACCCAGTCTATCTTAGGGTTACGCGAGTCAAGGCGGACGTCATCGCGGTAGCGACCATGGAAGCCGAGACGATCACGTGACACCACTGCCACCCTGTCTTAGCGTAACGCGAATCGAGGCGGACATCGTCGCGGTAGCAAGGACGGACGCCGAGACGAGCACGTGACACCACTGCCACCCTGTCTATCTTAGGGTCACGCGAGTCGAGGTGAGTCGAGGCTGACGTCGTCGCGGTAGCGACGATGGATGCCGAGACGAGCACTTGACACCACTGCCACCCTGTCTTAGCGTACCGCGAGTCGAGGCGGACATCGTCGCGGTAGTGATGATGGACGCCAAGACGAGCACGTGACACCACTGCCACCCTGTCTATCTTAGGGTCACACAAGTCGAAGCGCACGTCATCGCGGTTGCGACGATGGACGCCGAGACGAGCACGTGACAACACTGCCACCCTGTCTATCTTAGGGTTACGCGAGTCGAGACAGACGTCGTCGCGGTAGCGATGATGGACGCCAAGAAGAGCACGTGACACCACTGCGACCCTGTCTATCTTTGGGTCACGCGAGTCGAGGCGGACGTCGTCGCGGTAGCGATGATGGATGCCGAGACGAGCACGTGACACCACTGCCACCCTGTCTTAGCGTACCGCGAGTCGAGGCGGACGTCGTCGCGGTAGTGACGACGGTCGCCGAGACGAGCATGTGACACCATTGCCACCCTGTCTATCTTAGGGTCACGCGAGTCGAGGTGCACGTCATCGCGGTAGCGACGATGGACGCCGAGACGAGCACGTGACAACACTGCCACCCTGTCTATCTTAGGGTTACACGAGTCAAGACGGACGTCATCACGGTGGCGATGATGGACGCCAAGACGAGCACGTGACACCACTGCCACCCTGTCTTAGCGTACCCGCGACGTCGAACGCCGAGACGAGCACGTGACACTACTGCCACCCTATCTTAGCATAACGCGAGTCGAGACGGACACCGAGACAAACACGTGACACCACTGCCACCCTGTCTATCTTAGGGTCACGCGAGTCGAGGCGGACATCGTCGTGGTAGCAACGATGGACGCCGAGATGAGCACGTGACACCATTACCACCCTATCTATCTTAGGGTCATGCGAGTCGAGGCAGACATCGTCGCGGTAGCGAGGAGGGATGCCGAGACGAGCATGTGACACCATTGCCACCCTGTCTATCTTAGGGTCATGCGAGTCGAGGCAGACATCGTCGCGGTAGCGACGATTAACGCCGAGACGAGCACGTGACACCACTGCAACCCTGTCTTAGCGTAACGCGAGTCGAGGCGGACGTCGTCCCGGTAGTGATAACGGACGCCGAGATGACCACGTGACACCACTGCCACCCAGTCTATCTTAGGGTTACACGAGTTGAGGCGGACTTCGTCGCGGTAGCAACGACGGACGCCTAGATGTGCATGTGACACCACTACCACCCTCTCTTAGCGTAACGAGAGTCGAGGTGGACATTGTCGCGGTAGCGATGACGGACGACGGAATGAGCATGTGACTCCACTGCCAACCTGTCTTAGCGTAATGTGAGTCGAGGAGGACGTCGTCACGGTAGCGACAACGGACGCCGAGACGGGCACATGACACAACTGCCACCCAGTCTATCTTAGGGTTACGCGAGTCGAGGCGGACGTCGTCGCGGTAGCAATGGCGGACGCCTAGATGAGCACGTGACACCACTACCACCCGGTCTTAGCATAACGAGAGTCGAGGCAGACGTTGTCGCGGTAGCGACGACAGATGGCGAGATGAGCACATGAGTCAAGGCGGACATCGTCGCGGTAGCGACGACGGACGCCGAGACGAGCATGTGACACCGCTCCCACTCTATCTTATCGTAACGCGAGTGGAGGCGGACGTCCTCGCGGTAGTGACGACGGATGTCGAGACGAGCATGTGACACCACTGCCACCCTATCTATCTTAGGCTTACGTGAGTCGAGTCGGACGTGGTGGCGGTAGCGACAACGGACGCCAAGACGAGCATGTGACATCACGGCCACACTGTCTTAACATAACGCGAGTCGAGGCAGACATCGTCGCGGACGCTGAGACCAGCACGTGACACCACTGCATCCTGTCTATCTTAGGCTCACGCAATTCGAGGCGAGTCGAGGTGGACGACATCGCAGTAGCGACGACGGATGCTGAGACGAGCACGTGACACGACTGCAACCGTGTCTATCTTAGGGTCAGGCGAGTCGAGGTGGACATCATCGCGGTAGTGACGATGGACGCCGAGACGAGCACGTGACAACACTGCCAACCTGTCTTAGCGTAACGTGAGTCGAGGCGGACGTCCTCATGGTAGCGACAACGGACGCTGAGACGAGCACGTGACACCACTGCCACCCAGTCTATCTTAGAGTTACGCGAGTCAACGCGGACGTCGTCGCGGTAGCAACGGCGGACGCCTAGACGAGCACGTGACACCACTACCACCCTGTCTTAGCGTAACTAGAGTCGAGGCAGACGTTGTCACGGTAGCGACGACGGACGCCGAGATGAGCACGTGACACCACTCCCACTCTGTCTTATCGTAACGCGAGTCAAGGCGGAGGTCGTCGCGGTAGCGACAACGGAGGCCGAAACAAGCATGTGACACCACTCCCACTCTGTCTTATCGTAACGCGAGTCAAGGCGGACGTCGTCGCGGTAGCGATGACGGAGGCCGAAACGAGCATGTGACACCACTGCCAACCTGTCTATCTTAGGGTTACGTCAGTCGAGGCGGACGTCGTCGTGGTAGCGACAACGGATGCCGAGACGAGCATGTGACACCACTGCCACCCTATCTTAGCGTAACGCGAGTCGCGGCGGACATCGTCGCAGATGCCGAGACGAGCACGTGACACCACTACATCATGTCTATCTTAGGGTCACGCAATTCGAGGCGAGTCGAGGTGGACGTCGTCGCGGTAGTGACGACGGACTCCGAGACAAGTACATGACACCACTGCCACCCTGTCTATCTTCCGGTGACGCAAGTCAAGGCAATTCCAGGCGGACATCGTCGCGGTAGCGACGATGGACGCTGAGACTAGCACGTGACACCACTGCCACCCTTTCTATCTTAGGGTCATGCAAGTCGAGGTTGACGTTGTTGCAGTAGCGACGACGGATGCCGAGAGGAGCACGTGACACCACCGCCACCCAGTCTATCTTAGGGTTACGCGAGTCAAGGCGGACGTCATCGCGGTAGCGACGACGGAAGCCGAGACGATCACATGACACCACTGCCACCCTGTCTTAGCGTAACATGAGTCGAGGCGGACATCGTCGCGGTAGCGAGGACGGACGCCGAGACGAGCACGTGACACCACTGCCACCCAGTCTAAATTAGGGTCATGCGAGTCGAGGCGAGTCGAGGCGGACATTGTCGCGGTAGCGACGATGGATGCCGAGACGAGCACTTGACACCACTGCCACCCTGTCTTAGGGTACCGCGAGTCGAGGCGGACGTCGTCGCGGTAGTGATGACGGACGCCGAGACGAGCACGTGACACCACTGCCACCCTGTCTATCTTAGGGTCACGCGAGTCGAGGCGCATGTCATCGCGGTAGCGACGATGGACGCCGAGACGAGCACGTGACAACACTGCCACCCTGTCTATCTTAGGGTTACGCGAGTCGATACGGACGTCGTCGCGGTAGCGATGATGGACGCCAAGACAAGCACGTGACACCACTGCCACCCTGTCTTAGCGTACCGCGAGTCGAGGCAGACGTCATCGCGGTAGCGACGACGAACGCCGAGACGAGAACGTGACAATACTGCCACCGTATCTTAGCATAACGCGAGTCGAGATGGACACCGAGACAAGCACGTGACACCACTGCCACCCTGTCTATCTTAGGGTCACGCGAGTCGAGGCGGACATCATCGTGGTAGCAACGATGGACGCCGAGATGAGCACGTGACACCATTACCACCCTATCTATCTTTGGGTCATGCGAGTCGAGGCAGACGTCGTGGCGGTAGCGAGGAGGGACACCGAGACGAGCACGTGACACCACTGCCACCCTGTCTATCTTAGGGTCATGCGAGTCGAGGCGGACATCGTCGCGGTAGCGACGATTAACGCCGAACCAAGCACGTGACACCACTGCCACCCTGTCTTAGCGTAACGCGAGTCGAGGCGGACGTCGTCGCTGTAGCGATAACGGACGCCGAGACGACCACGTGACACCACTGCCATCCAGTCTATCTTAGGGTTACACGAGTTGAGGCGGACTTCGTTGCGGTAGCAACGACGGACGCCTAGATGAGCATGTGACACCACTACAACCCTGTCTTAGCGTAACGAGAGTTGAGGCGAACATTGTCGCGGTAGCGACCACGGACATCGAGATGAGCACGTGACTCCACTGCCAACCTGTTTTAGCGTAAGGCGAGTCGAGGCGGACGTCGTCACGGTAGCGACAACGGACACCGAGACGAGCACGTGACACAACTGCCACCCAGTCTATCTTAGGGTTACGCGAGTCGAGGCGGACGTCGTCGCGGTAGCAATGGCGGATGCCTTGATGAGCACGTGACACCACTACCACCCTGTCTTAGCATAACGAGAGTCGAGGCAGACGTTGTCGCGGTAGCGACGACAGACGGCGAGATGAGCACATGAGTCAAGGCGGACGTCGTCGCGGTAGCGACGACGGACGCCGAGACGAGCATGTGACACCGCTCCCACTCTGTCTTATCGTAACGCGAGTCGAGGCGGACGTCCTCGTGGTAGCGACGACGGACGCCGAGACGAGCATGTGACACCTCGGCCACCCTGTCTTACCATAACGCGAGTCGAGGCGGACGTCGTCATGGACGCTGAGACGAGCACGTGACACCACTGCATCCTGTCTATCTTAGGGTCATGCAATTCGAGGCGAGTCGAGGCGGACGACGTCGCGGTAGCGACGACGGACGCTGAGACGAGCACGTGACACCACTGCCACCCTGTCTATCTTACGGTGAGGCGATTCAAGGCAAGTTGAGGCGAACGTCGTCGCGGTAGCGATGATGGACGCCGAGACTAGCACGTGACACCACTGACCCCATGTCTATCTTAGGGTCACGCGAGTCGAGGCGGACGTCATTGCAGTAGCGACGACGGACACCGAGACAAGCACATGACACCACTGCCACCCACTCTATCTTAGGGTTACGCGAGTCATGGCGGACATCATCGCTGTAGCGACGACGGATGCCGAGACGATCACGTGACACCACTGCCACCCTGTCTATCTTAGGGCCCCGAGAGTCGAGGCGGACGTCGTCGCGGTAAGGACGACGGAAGCCGAGACGAGCATGTGACACCACTGCCACCCTGTCTTATCGTAATGCGAGTCGAGGCGGACGTCGTCGCTGTTGTGACGACGGATGCCGAGACGAGCATGTGACACCACTACCAACCTGTCTATCTTACGGTCACGCAAGTCAAGGCGCACATCGTCGCGGTAGCGACGATGGACGCCGAGACGAGCACGTGACAACACTGCCACCCTGTCAATCTTAGGGTTACGTGAGTTGAGGCGGACATCATCGTGGCAGCGATGATAGACGCTGAGACAAGCACGTGACACCACTGCCACCCTATCTTAGCGTAACACGAGTTGAGGCGGACGTCGTCGCGGTAGCGACGACGAACGCCGAGACGAGCACGTGACACTACTGCCACCCTATCTTAGCGTAACACGAGTCGAGGCGGACATCGTCGCGGTAGCGACGACGCACGCCGAGACAAGCACGTGACACCACCGCCACCCTGTCTATCTTAGGGTCACACGACTCGAGGCAGACGTCGTCGCGGTAACAACGACGGACGCCGAGATGAGCACTTGACACCACTACCACCCTATCTATCGTAGGGTCATGCGAGTAGAGACAGACGTTGTCGCGGTAGCGAGGACGGACGCCGAGACGAGCACGTGACACCACTACCACACTGTCTATCTTAGGGTCAGGCGAGTCGAGGCGGACATCATCGCGGTAGCGACGATGGACACTGAGACGAGCACGTGACACTACTGCCACCCTATCTTAGCGTAACACGAGTCGAGGCGGACGTCGTCGCGGTAGCGACGACGCACGCCGAGACGAGCACGTGACACCACCGCCACCCTGTCTATCTTAGGGTCACACGACTCGAGGCAGACATCATCGCGGTAACAACGACGGACGCCAAGATTAGCACTTGACACCACTACCACCATATCTATCTAAGGGTCATGCGAGTAGAGACAGACATCGTCGCGGTAGCAAGGACGGACGCCGAGACAAGCACGTGACACCACTGCCACACTGTCTATCTTAGGGTCAGGCTAGTCGAGGCGGACATCATCGCGGTAGCAACGATGGACGCTGAGACAAGCACGTGACACCACTGCCAACCTGTCTTAGCGTAACGCGAGTCGAGGCGGACGTCGTCGCGGTAGCTACAACGGACGCTGAGACAAGCACGTGATACCACTGCCAACCAGTCTATCTTGGGGTTACGCGAGTAGACACGGACATTGTCGCAGTAGCAACGGCGGACGCCTAGACAAGCACGTGACACCAGTACCACCCTGTCTTAGCGTAACGAGAGTCGAGCCAGACATTGCCGCGGTAGCAACAACGGACACTGAGATGAGCACGTGACACCACTGTCACCTTGTCTATCTTAGGGTCACGCGAGTCGAGGCGGACTTCGTCGTGGTAGCGACGACGAACACCGAGACGAGCACGTGACACAACTGCCACCTAGTCTATCTTAGGGTTACGCGAATCAAGGAGGACATCGTCGCGGTAGCAATGGCGGATGCCTAGATGAGCACGTGACACCACTACCACCCTGTCTTAGCATAACGAGAGTCGAGGCAGACGTTGTCGCGGTAGCGACGACAGACGGCGAGATGAGCACATGAGTCAAGGCGGACATCGTCGCGGTAGCGACGACGGACGCCGAGACGAGCATGTGACACCGCTCCCACTCTGTCTTATCGTAACGCGAGTCGAGGCGGACGTCCTCGTGGTAGCGACGACGGACGCCGAGACGAGTATTTGACACCACGGCCACCCTATCTTACCATCACGCGAGTCGAGGCGGACGTCATCGTGGATGCTGAGACAAGCACGTGACACCACTGCATCCTGTCTATCTTAGGGTCACGCAATTCGAGGCGAGTCGAGGCAGACGACGTCGCGGTAGCGACGACGGACGCTGAGACAAGCACGTGACACCACTGCCACCCTGTCCATCTTACGGTGAGGCGAGTCAAGGCAAGTCGAGGCGAACGTCGTCGCGGTAGCGACGATGGACGCCGAGACTAGCACGTGACACCACTGCCCCCATGTCTATCTTAGGGTCACGCGAGTCGAGGCGGACATCGTTGCGGTAGCGACGACGGACAACGAGACAAGCACAGGACACCACTGCCACCCACTCTATCTTAGGGTTACGCGAGTCAAGGCGGACATCATCGCTGTAGCGACGACGGACGCCGAGACGATCACGTGACACCACTGCCACCCTGTCTATCTTAGGGTCAAGAGAGTCGAGGCGGACGTCGTCGCAGTAAGGACGATGGACGCCGAGACGAGCATGTGACACCACTACCACCCTGTCTTATCGTAACGCGAGTCGAGGCAGACGTAGTTGCTGTAGTAACGACGGATGCCGAGACGAGCATGTGACACCACTACCACCCTGTCTATCTTAGGGTCACGCAAGTCAAGGCGCACATCGTCGCGGTAGCGATGATGGATGCCGAGACGAGCACGTGACAACACTGCCACCCTATCAATCTTAGGGTTACGTGAGTTGAGGCGGACATCATCGTGGTAGCGATGATAGACACTGAGACAAGCACGTGACACCACTGCCACCCTATCTTAGCGTAACATGAGTTGAGGCGGACGTCGTCGCGGTAGCGACGACGAACGCCGAGACGAGCACGTGACACTACTGCCACCCTATCTTAGCGTAACACGAGTCGAGGCGAACGTCGTCGCGGTAGCGACGACGCACGCCGAGACGAGCACGTGACACCACCGCCACCCTGTCTATCTTAGGGTCACACGACTCGAGGCAGACGTCATCGCGGTAACAACGACGGACGCCAAGACGAGCACTTGACACCACTACCACCCTATCTATCGTAGGGTCATGCGAGTAGAGACACACGTCGTCGCGGTAGCGAGGACGGACGCCGAGACGAGCACGTGACACCACTGCCACACTGTCTATCTTAGGGTCAGGCGAGTCGAGGCAGACATCATCGCGGTAGCGACGATGGACACTGAGACGAGCATGTGACACGACTGCCACCCTATCTTAGCGTAACACGAGTCGAGGCGGACGTCGTCGCGGTAGCGACGACACACGCCGAGTCGAGCACATGACACCACCGCCACCCTGTCTATCTTAGGGTCACACGACTCGAGGCAGACGTCGTCGCGGTAACAACGACGGACGCCAAGACGAGCACTTGACACCACTACCACCCTATCTATCTTTGGGTCATGCGAGTAGAGACAGACATCGTCGCGGTAGCAAGGACGGACGCCGAGACGAGCAAGTGCCACCACTGCCACACTGTCTATCTTAGGGTCAGGCGAGTTGAGGCGGACATTATCGCGGTAGCGACGATGGATGCTGAGACAAGCACGTGACACCACTGCCAACCTGTCTTAGCGTAACGCGAGTCGAGGCGGACGTCGTCGCGGTAGCTACAACGGACGCTGAGACGAGCACGTGACACCACTGCCACCCAGTCTATCTTGGGGTTACGCGAGTCGACACGGACATTGTCGCGGTAGCAACGGCGGACGCCTAGACGAGCACGTGACACCAGTACCACCCTGTCTTAGCGTAACAAGAGTCGAGGCAGACATTGTCGCGGTAGCGACAACGGACACTGAGATGAGCACGTGACACCACTGTCACCCTGTCTATCTTAGGGTCACGCGAGTCGATGCTGACTTCGTCGTGGTTGCGACGACGGACACCGAGACGAGCACGTGACACAACTGCCACCCAGTCTATCTTAGGGTTACGCAAGTCGAGGCAGACATCGTCGCGGTAGCAATGGCGGACGCCTAGATGAGCACGTGACACCACTACCACCCTGTCTTAGCATAACGAGAGTCGAGGCAGACGTTGTCGCGGTAGCGACGACAGACCGCGAGATGAGCACATGAGTCAAGGCGGACGTCGTCGCGGTAGCGACGACGGACGCCGAGACGAGCATGTGACACCGCTCCCACTCTGTCTTATCGTAACGCGAGTCGAGGCGGACGTCCTCGTGGTAGCGACGACGGACGCCGAGACGAGCATGTGACACCACGGCCACCTTGTCTTACCATAATGCGAGTCGAGGTGGACGTCGTCGTGGACACTGAGACGAGCACGTGACACCACTGCATCCTGTCTATCTTAGGGTCACGCAATTCAAGGCGAGTCGAGGCGGACGACGTCGTGGTAGCGACGACGGACGCTGAGACGAGGACGTGACACCACTGCCACCCTGTCTATCTTACGGTGAGGCGAGTCAAGGCAAGTCGAGGCGAACGTCGTCGCGGTAGCGACGATGGACGCCGAGACTAGCACGTGACACCACTGCCCCCATGTCTATCTTAGGGTCACGCGAGTCGAGGCGGACGTCGTTGCGGTAGCGACGACGGACACCGAGACAAGCACATGACACCACTGCCACCCACTCTATCTTAGGGTTACGCGAGTCAAGGCGGACATCATCGCTGTAGCGACGACGGACGCCGAGACGATCACGTGACACCACTGCCACCCTGTGTACCTTAGGGTCAAGAGAGTCGAGGCGGACGTCGTCGCGGTAAGGACGACGGACGCCGAGACGAGCATGTGACACCACTGCCACCCTGTCTTATCGTAACGCGAGTCGAGGCGGACGTCGTCACTGTAGTGACGACGGATGCCGAGACGAGCATGAGACACCACTACCACCCTGTCTATCTTAGGGTCACGCAAGTCAAGGCGCACATCGTCGCGGTAGCGACGATGGACGCCGAGACAAGCACGTGACAACATTGCCACCCTGTCTATCTTAGGGTTACGTGAGTTGAGGCGGACATCATCGTGGTAGCGATGATAGACGCTGAGACAAGCACGTGACATCACTGCCACCCTATCTTAGCGTAACACGAGTTGAGGCGGACGTCGTCGCGGTAGCGACAACGAACGCCGAGATGAGCACGTGACACTACTGCCACCCTATCTTAGCGTAACACGAGTCGAGGCGGACGTCGTCGCGGTAGCGACGACGCACGCCAAGACGAAGCACGTGACACCACCCCACCGCCCCTGTCTATCTTAGGGTCACAGACTTCGAGGCAACGTCATCGCGGTAAACAACGACGATGCGCCAAGACGAGCCACTTGACACCACTACACCCTATCTATCGTAGGGTCATGCGAGTAGAGACACACGTCGTTCGCGGTAGCGAGGACGACGCCAGACGAGCACGTGACACCACTGCCACACTGTCTATCTTAGGGTCAGGCGAGTCGAGGCAGACATCATCGCGGTAGCGACGATGGACACTGAGACGAGCATGTGACACGACTGCACACCCTATCTTAGCGTAACACGATAGTCGAGGCGGACGTCGTCGCGGTAGCGACGACACACGCCGAGTCGAGCCACATGACACCACCGCCACCCTGTCTATCTTAGGGTCCACACGACTCAGGCAACGTCGTCGCGGTAACAACGACGACGCCAAGACAGCACTTGACACCACTACCACCCTATCTATCTTTGGGTCATCGAGTAGAGACAGACAAATCTCGTCGGTAGCAAGGACGGACGCCGAGACGAGCAAGTGCCAACCACTGCCACACTGTCTATCTTAGGGTCAGCGAGTTGAGGCGGACATTATCGCGGTAGCGACGATGGATCTGAGACAGCACGTGACACCACTGCCAACCTGTCTTAGCGTAACGCGAGTCGAGGCGGACGTCGTCGCGGTAGCTACAACGGCACGCGAGACGAGCACGTGACACCACTGCCACCCAGTCTATCTTGGGGTTACGCGAGTCGACACGGACATGTCGCGGTAGCAACGGCGGACGCCTAGACAGCACGTGACACAGTACCACCCTGTCTAGCGTAACAAGAGTCAGGCAACATTGTCGCGGTAGCGACAACGGACACTGAGATGAGCACGTGACACCACTACCGCCCCTGTCTATCTTAGGGTCACGCGAGTCGATGCTGACTTCGTCGTGGTTGCGACGACGGACACCGAGACGAGCACGTGGACCCAACTGCCACCCAGTCTATCTTAGGGTTACGCAAGTCGAGGCAGACATCGTCGCGGTAGCAATGGCGGACGCCTAGATGAGCACGTGACACCACTACACCCTGTCTAGCAATAACGAGAGTCGAGGCAGACGTTGTCGCGGTAGCGACGACAGACCGCGAGATGAGTCACATGAGTCAAGGCGGACGTCGTCGCGGTAGCGACGACGGACGCCGAGACGATCATGTGACAACAAAGACACCGCTCCCACTCTGTCTTATCGTAACGCGAGTCGAGGCGACGTCCTCGTGGTAGCGACGACGACGCCGAGACGAGCATGTGACACCACGGCCACCTGTCTTACCATAATGCGAGTCGAGGTGGACGTCGTCGTGGACACTGAGACGAGCACGTGACAACCACTGCATCCTGTCTATCTTAGGGTCACGCAATTCAAGGCGAGTCGAGGCGACGACGTCGTGGTAGCGACGACTGGACGCTGACGAGGACGTGACACCCACTGCCACCCTGTCTATCTTACGGTGAGCGAGTCAAGGCAAGTCGAGGCGAACGTCGTCGCGGTGGCGACGATGGACGCCGAGACTAGCACGTGACAACCACTGCCCCCATGTCTATCTTAGGGTCACGCGAGTCGAGGCGGCGTCGTTGCGGTAGCGACGACGGACACCGAGACAAGCACATGACACCACTGCCACCCACTCTATCTTAGGGTTCCGCAGTCAAGGCGGACATCATCGCTGTAGCGACGACGGACGCCGAGACATCACGTGACACCACTGCACCCACCCTGTGTACCTTAGGGTCAAGAGAGTCGAGGCGGACGTCGTCGCGGTAAGGACGACGACGCCGAGACGAGCATGTGACACCACTGCCACCCTGTCTTATCTGTAACGCGAGTCGAGGCGGGACGTCGTCACTGTAGTGAACGACGGATGCCGAGACGAGCATGAACACCACTACCACCCTGTCTATCTTAGGGTCACGCAAGTCAAGGCGCCACATCGTCGCGGTAGCGACGATGGACGCCGAGACAAGCACGTGACAACATTGCCACCCTGTCTATCTTAGGGTTACGTGAGTTTAGGCGGACATCATCGTGGTAGCGATGATAGACGCTGAACAAGCACGTACACTCACTGCCACCCCTATCTTAGCGTAACACGAGTTGAGGCGGACGTCGTCGCGGTAGCGACAACGAACGCCGAGATAGCACGTGACCACTACTGCCACCCTATCTTAGCGTAACACGAGTCGAGGCGGACGTCGTCGCGGTAGCGACGACGCACGCCGAGACGAGCACGTGACACCACCGCCACCCTGTCTATCTTAGGGTCACACAACTCGAGGCAGACGTCGTCGCGGTAACAACGACGGACGCCGAAACGAGCACTTGACACCACTACCGCCCTATCTATTGTAGGGTCATGCGAGTAGAGACAGACGTCATCGCGGTAGCGAGGACGGACGCCGAGACAAGCACGTGACACCACTACCACACTGTCTATCTTAGGGTCAGGCGAGTCGAGGCGGACATCATCACGGTAGCGACGATGGACACTAAGACGAGCACGTGACACTACTGCCACCCTATCTTAGCGTAACACGAGTCGAGGCGGACGTCGTCACGGTAGCGACGACGCACGCCGAGACGAGCACGTGACACCACCGCCAAGCTGTCTATCTTAGGGTCACACGACTCAAGGCAGACGTCGTCACGGTAACAACGACGGACGCCAAGACGAGCACTTGACACCAATACCACCCTATCTATCTTAGGGTCATGCGAGTAGAGACAGACATCGTCGCGGTAGCAAGGATGGACGCCGAGACAAGCACGTGACGATTGACGCCTAGATGAGCACGTGACACCACTACCACCCTATCTTAGCATAACGCGAGTCTAGGCGGACGTCATCGCGGTAGCGACAACGGACACCGAGACGACCACATGACACCACTGCCACACTGTCTATCTTAGGGTCAGGCGAGTCGAGGCGGACATCATCGCGGTAGCGATGATGGACGCTGAGACAAGCACGTGACACCACTGCCAACCTGTCTTAGCGTAACGCGAGTCGAGGCGGACGTCGTCGCGGTAGCTACAACGGACGCTGAGACGAGCACGTGACACCACTGCCACCCAGTCTATCTTGGGGTTACGCGAGTCGACACGGACATTGTCACGGTAGCAATGGCGGACGCCTAGACGAGCACGTGACACCAGTAACACCCTGTCTTAGCGTAACGAGAGTCGAGGAAGACATTGCCGCGGTAGCGACAACGGACACTGAGATGAGCACGTGACACCACTGTCACCCTGTCTATCTTAGGGTCACGAGAGTCGAGGCGGACTTCGTCGTGGTAGCGACGACGGACACCGAGATGACCACGTGACACCACTGCCATCCTGTCTATCTTAGGGTCACGAGAGTCGAGGTGGACGTCGTCGCTGTAGCGACGACGGACACCGACACGAGCACGTGACACCACTGCCGCCCTGTTTATCTTAGGGTTACGCGAGTCAAGGCAGACGTCTTCGCGGTAGCGACGACGGACGCCGAGACGAGCACGTGACACCACTACCACCCTGTCTTAGTGTACCACGAGTCGAGGCGGACATCGTCGCAGTAGCGATGACGAACGCCGAGACGAGCACGTGACACTACTGCCACCCTATCTTAGCATAACACGAGTCGAGGTGGACATCGTCACGGTAGCGACGACGGACGCCGAGACGAGCACGTGACACCACTGCCACCCTGTCTATCTTAGGGTCACACGACTCGACACAGACGTCGTCGCGGTAGCAACGACGGACGCCGAGACAAGCACGTGACACCACTACCACCCTATCTATCTTAGGGTCATGCCAGTCGAGACAGACGTCCTCGCGGTAGCGAGGATGGACGCCGAGATGAGCACGTGCCACTGCTGCCACCCTGTCTATCTTAGGGTCAGGCGAGTCGAGGCGGGCATCATCGCGGTAGCGACGATGGACACCGAGACGAGCACGTGACACCACTGCCACCCTGTCTATCTTAGGGTTACGTGAGTTGAGGCGGACATCATCGCGTTAGTGACGATGGACGCCGAGACAAGCACGTGAGACCACTGCCACCCTATCTTAGCGTACCGCGAGTCGAGGCCGACGTCGTCGCGGTATCGACGACGGACGCCGAGACGAGCACGTGACACTACTGCCACCCTATCTTAGCATAACACGAGTCGAGGCGAACGTCGTCGCAGTAGCGACGACGTGCTCCGAGACGAGCACGTGACACCACTGCCACCCTTTCTATCTTACGGTCACACGACTCGATGCAGACGTCATCGCGGTAGCAACGACGGATGCCGAGACGAGCACTTGACACCACTACCACCCTATCTATCTTAGGGTCATGCGAGTCGAGACAGACGTCGTCGCGGTAGTGTGGACGGACGCCGAGACGAGCACGTCACAACACTGCGACCCTGTCTATCTTAGGGTCAGGCGAGTCGAGGCGGACATCATCGCGGTAGCGATGATGGACGCCGAGATGAGCACGTGACACCACTGCCAACCTGTCTTAGCGTAACGCGATTCGAGGCAGACGTCGTCGCGGTAGCTACAACGGATGCCGAGATGAGCACGTGACACCACTGCCACCCAGTCTATCTTAGGGTTACGCGAGTCGACACGGACATCATCGCGGTAGCAACGGCGGACGCCTAGACGAGCACGTGACAACACTGCCAACCTGTTTATCTTAGGGTCGCAATTGTCGAGGCGGACGTCATCGCGGTAGCGACGACAGACACCGAGATGAGCACGTGACACCACAGCCACCCTGTCTATCTTAGGGTCACGAGAGTCGAGGTGGATGTCGTCGTGGTAGCGATGGCAGACGCCGACACGACCACGTGACACCACTGCCGCCCTGTTTATCTTAGAGTTATGTGAGTCGAGGCAGACATCTTCACGGTAGCGACGACGGACGCCGAGACGAGCACGTGACACCACTGCCACCGTCTCTTAGCGTAACACGATTCAAGGAGGAAGTCGTCACGGTAGCGACGACGGACGCCGAGACGAGCACGTGACACCACTGCCACCGTCTCTTAGCCTAACGCGAGTCGAGGCGGGCGTCGTCGCGGTAGTGACGATGGACGCCGAGACAAGCACGTGACACCACTGCACCCTGTCTATCTTAGGGTTACGTGAGTTGAGGTGGACGTCGTCGCGGTAGCGACGACGGACGCTTAGACGAGTATGTGACACCACTGCCACCCTGTCTTATCGGACCGGGAGTCGAGGCGGACGTCGTAGCGGTAGTGACGACGGACGCCGAGACAAGCACGTGACACCACTACCACCCTGTCTATCTTAGGGTTACGCGAGTCAAGGCGGATGTCATCGCAGTAGCGAAGATGGACACCGGGATGAGCACGTGACACCACTGCCACCTTCTCTATCTTAGGGTTACGCGAGTCGAGGCGGACGTCGTCGCGGTAGCGATGATGGACGCCGAGACAAGCACGTGACACCACTGCCACCCTGTCTATCTTAGGGTCACGCGAGTCGAGATGAACGTCATCGCGGTAGCGACGATGGACACGGTGACAAGCACGTGACACCACTGCCACCCTGTCTATCTTAGGGTCACGCGACTCGAGGCAGACGTCGTCACGGTAGCAACGATGGACGCCGAGACGAGCACGTGACACCACTACCACCCTATCTATCTTAGGGTCATGCGAGTCGAGACAGACGTCGTCGCGGTAGCGAGGACGGACGCCGAGACGAGCATGTGACACCACTGCCACCCAGTCTATCTTCGGGTCAGGTGAGTCGAGGCAGACTTCATCGCTGTAGCGATGATGGACGCCGAGATGAGCACGTGACACCACTGCCAACTTGTCTTAGCGTAACGCGAGTCGAGGCGGACGTCCTCGCGGTAGCGACAACGAACGCCGAGACAAGAATGTGACACCACTGCCACCCTGTCTTAGCGTAACGCGAGTCGAGGCGGGCGTCGTCGCGGTAGTGACGACTGACACCGAGACAAGCATGTGATACCACTGCTACCCTGTCTATCTTAGGGTTACGTGAGTTGAGGCGGACGTCGTCGCGGTAGCGACAACGGACGCCGAGACGAGCTCGTGACACCACTGCCACCCTGTCTTATCATAACGTGATTCGAGGCGGACGTCGTAGTGGTAGTGATGACGGACGACGAGACAAGCACGTGACACCACTGCCACCCTGTCTATCTTAGGGTTACGTGAGTCGAGGCGGATGTCATCGCGGTAGCGAAGACGGACACCGGGATGAGCACGTGACACCACTTCCACCTTCTCTATCTTAGGGTTATGCAAGTCGAGGCAGACGTCGTCGCGGTAGCTATGATGGACACCGAGACAAGCACGTGACACCACTGCCACCCTGTCTATCTTAGGGTCACGTGAGTCAAGGCGAACGTCATCGCGGTAGCAATGATGGACGCCGAGACGAGCACGTGACAACACTGCCACCCTGTCTATCTTAGGGTTACGCGAGTCGAGGCGGACGTCGTCGCGGTAGCGACGACGGACGCGGAGACTACCACGTGACACCACTGCCACCCTATCTATCTGATAGAGGCGAGGGTGTCCCGATCTTTCGATGAGATGGTAACTATCGATTTGGTGGAGCCGACTTTGACGATCCGACTACAAACGTGCACGACGTTGCGCCTTAGCAATCGCTAAACCAATCTCCTGAGGTTACTGACGATGCTGGAAGCACGATCAACCTGACCACGAAGGTCTATTCCTGCACGCAATCGAAGAACAAGCAAGAATATGATAATGCAATCTGAATATTGCGAATATAGATGAAGTATTGATAATGGTGGGGATCCGAAAGCGGTCTTGGTCTGGTCGTTGGACACAAACGAAGTACACGAAGTTGCAATGGCTAACTTTTAACTAAACAAATCCCAAGGAAAAAGCTACTAGATGGATCTACTTATATAGGAGTAAGGGGTGGCGGCCAAGGAGGTGGGAGGACATCCCAAGGCAGCCTAAAACTAACCCTAGGTCGTACAAGGCTCATGGGCCCAAGTGGAGGTGATGCAACACCTTTGGACTTGTAGTTTGACTCGGATTCTGCTACAGCGTCAGATTGTTTCGTCGATAACTCATAGCTCCGGATGAATTTTAAGGTGAATCCAATTGGGTTGGAAAGAGCACGAAATCTACTTTCCAACAAAAAAAGAATCACCCAATTCGGAGTCCGTATGAAAAAGTTCTTGGCGTTTTGAGTCAGGTATGTCTGTGCAGTCCGAATCTGAATCCAGAACGTGAGAGACTTGGACTCTATCTTCTCTTGGCCCAAAAGTGACGTGAGAGGACTTTTCGAACAGCACCTAAACTTCTCTTTTTCCCTTATCTTCATATGTGAATTGTACAAATGTCCCATAGACCTGCAATTAGACATGGCACAAAAGTTTGTGAAGTATTTTTGTCTTGGATGACACAAATAAATTATTGCATAGTTTGCATTAGAAATCACCTCACAAATATACATGTATGCAATATTTTTGGTCGTATCCAAGGTATTCATGTCCTCATCATCCTCCACTTCTTGAAAACAAAGCCGTCCTCGGCGTTGCTTAATCTGAAATGTGGCTAACAAAAGAGACAAGGTGTACATGTTGTATATGTATTTGTCATCCATTTTTACTTCCCTTGATTTTTGCACATATGACACATGTATACATGAGTAACTTTCATAGTTCATAAAATGTAAAGCCAAAATATTATCACAAGTATTAGAAGACATGAAAATATTGCAACTCAATTTGCACATATAAGTGAAGCTCTTATTCATATCAAAGGATTGACAATGTTCATCATTAAACCATCCCAACATTGGTGAATAAACCTTACTTGCATCAAATTTACATGCTACTACATGCTTAAATAAGCAAACATGCAATAAGTCTTTTGACACAAAATCATCACCAAGATTAGAGGTCATATCAAAAGGATTAAACATTGTTTCTTTTGCATCAATAGTTAATTCATTGGGTGCACTCAAAATTG
Source organism: Thinopyrum elongatum (assembly GCA_011799875.1). Taxonomy (NCBI): domain Eukaryota; kingdom Viridiplantae; phylum Streptophyta; class Magnoliopsida; order Poales; family Poaceae; genus Thinopyrum; species Thinopyrum elongatum. The sequence goes on from CM022298.1 coordinate 316,225,174, forward strand.
TTGATACTTCAACTCTGATAGAGGCGGGGTGTCCTGATCTTTCGATGAGATGGTAACTATCGATTTGGTGGAGTCGACTTTGATGATCCGACTACAAACGTGCACGACGTTGTGCCTTAGCAATCGCTAAACCAATCTCCCGAGGTTACTGACGATGCTGAAAGCACGATCAGCCTGACCACGAAGGTCTATTCCTGCACGCAATCGAAGAACAAGCAAGAATATGATAATGCAATCTGAATATTGCAAATATAGATGAAGTATTGATAAAGGTGGGGATCCGAAAGCGGTCTTGGTCTGGTCGTTGGACACAAACGAAGTACACGAAGTTGCAATGGCTAACTTTTAACTAAACAAATCCCAAGGAAAAAGCTACTAGATGGATCTACTTATATAGGAGTAAGGGGTGGCGGCCAAGGAGGTGGGAGGACGTCCCAAGGCAGCCTAAAACTAACCCTAGGTCGTACAAGGCTCATGGGCCCAAGTGGAGGTGATGCAACACCTTTGGACTTATAGTTTGACTCGGATTCTGCTGCAGCATCAGATTGTTTCATTGATAACTCAACACTCCGGACGAATTTTAAGGTGAATCCAATTGGGTTGGAAAGAGCACGAAATCTACTTTCCAACAAAAAAAGAATCACCCAATTCGGAGTCCGTATGAAAAAGTTCTTGGCGTTTTGAGTCAGGTATGTCTGTGCAGTCCGAATCTGAATCCAGAACGTGAGAGACTTGGACTCTATCTTCTCTTGGCCCAAAAGTGACGTGAAAGGACTTTTTGAACAGCACATAAACTTCTCTTTTTCCCTTATGTTCATATGTGGATTGTACAAATGTCCCATACACCTGCAATTAGACATGGCACAAAAGTTTGTGAAGTATTTTTGTCTTGGATGACATAAATAAATTATTGCATAGTTTGCATTAGAAATCACCTCACAAATATATATGTATGCAATATTTTTGGTCGTATCCAAGGTAGTCATGTCCTCATCATCCTCCCCTTCTTGAAAACAAAGCCGTCCTCGGCGTGGCTAACAAAAGAGACAAGGTGTACATGTTGTATATGTATATGTCATCCATTTTTACTTCCCTTGATTTTTGCACATATGACACATGTATACATGAGTAACTTTCATAGTTTATAAAATGTAAAGCCAAAATATTATCACAAGTATTAGAAGACATGAAAATATTGCAACTCAATTTGCACATATAAGTGAAGCTCTTATTCATATCAAAGGATTGACAATGTTCATCATTAAACCATCCCAACATTGGTGAATAAACCTTACTTGCATCAAATTTACATGCTACTACATGCTTAAATAAGCAAACATGCAATAAGTCTTTTGACACAAAATCATCACCAAGATTAGAGGTCATATCAAAATGATTAAACATTGTTTCTTTTGCATCAACAGTTAATTCATTGGGTGCACTCAAAATTGTTGATACTTCAACTCTTTGATCACAAGACGCATTCATGACAGTAACACGATTCTCTAAAATAGTTGGTGTGCTCAAATCAATAGGTAACACAACACATGATGTATTCAAGTTAACTAGGCATGCATCATTCTCATGTGAAAGTTGAAAATCTGTACCTTTGTCATTACCTCTTATGATCAACTCAGATGATGTAGGCACTCTTGGAGGTGATGTGTCACATGATGGAGATGATGTAGTCCTCGCAACAACGGATGTGGTTGTCATAGTACGCCTAGTAGTTGAAGAAACATTTGTATCAACACTTGGAATGTGCACCGTGCGCTTGTTCTCCTTGTGGCCAACACGTCGTTTTATTTCCTGTTCAGCTTTGCAAGCAAGACGAAACAAATGGTCCATAGGATAACACTCTTCATGAATTAGAATCTCTTGAATATCGCAGTTTAATCCTCCCCAAAATCTATCCATAAAATCTTCTTCACTTTCTTCTAAAAATGAGTGCAATAATGTAGTTTGTAAATCATCATAGTATTTTGTTACCGTGTCAGTGCCTTGTTTTAAATGTTGTAATTTTTTAATCATGCCACGAGTATAATAAACATCAACGAATCTATCTCTCATGACAAGTTTTAAATCATCCCAAGTAGTAGGTATAAGATCAGGGTTTAACCGACAATATTCACTCCACCAAACTAAAGCAAAGCTACTAAAAGTACTAACCGCAGCTTGAAATTTTCCACGCTCATCAAAATTATGGGAAGCAAATATAGCATTTATTTCGTACTCCCATTCAATATATAAATCGGGCCTAAAACGACCAGTAAATGGTGGCATGGAAACTCTAACCTGATTATGTGCATTCTGATGTAATTGCTCCTCTTGTGGCGGTTGTTGCATTTTCTTAGGTGATGGCAAATCTCCCACGATCGATGAAGCCCAAGAACTAACAACTCCGGAACCTGCCATGATTAGTAGAAACAAAAAAATCGAGAATAATGTTCCTATGAACTACCAGGATGTGGTGGTAAAGCGCTCACAGTAAAGCAAATATCAATATCTTACAAGTTCTTACCATGCAGCAGGTTGTGACGGGCAACCAGCGGTGTCAAATAACTCCGAAGATTGAGTAAAACGATTGCCAGGAGAACGTACGTACACACGGTGTAGAAATATGTGGAGCTTGGAAGGCTTAAATATTTGGTAGCAAAAGATTAGCAATAATCAATTCAGAGATGCAATGTTGAATAAACGCTCAACGACGGTACTGTGCTGGTCCTAGGCTAGACCGGACTAGAGACGCGAGCCTAGAACACTAATGAGGTCACGGCGTAGCACAACTAGCATCAATAAAGGATATGAAGTAGCTCTGGACAGCAAAATATAAGTGAAGATCACAATGGCAGTAAAGATAATGATGAGAAATAACTACCAAGTAGCATATACCAATAATTCTCTCTCCAACTTTATTCTATAAAAGTTTGTGCCAATTTTATGATAATTTTTCTCAAGAATGGCACTGACTCAAGCTTTCAAATGCAAAAAGAATCACTCAATTCCGAGTTGATATGAGGAGTCAAAAAATTCTAAAACTGGCCTGAAAAACTGGAACAAGCTGTGTTCACGAACTTCGGAGGGCAAAAAGACCTATTTAGAAGCCGATTTTGAGGTGTCAAATATTGAACTAGCTTCTGCAACTATTTTGATGCGGCTCGTCGCTAGCTTTAATTTGAGTACTCACGGAGCCAAAACAGACTTCGTATGAAAAAGATATGCCTGTTTTACTGAACACTGCGCAAAACAGATTCCAATCCGAATTCAGCTACGAGATTGAGTCTAGATAGATCCGAATTTTGTTTTTTTTTCTTCTCTCTTTTTTTTTCACACTTTTTTCTTTTTCTTTCTCTCTCTTTTTTTTTCTCTGATTTTTTTTTAACTTTTTTTTTCTCTCTTTTTCTTTCCAAAACAAACTAGATAAGATGTAGATTGGATCAAGCACAGATGTGAACGACCTCAACTATGATTATGACAATGAATGGTGGGTGGCACGATTTGGAAATTGATGGAGGCGAGGGTGTCCCGATCTTTCGATGAGATGGTAACTATCGATTTGGTGGAGCCGACTTTGACGATCCGACTACAAACGTGCACGACGTTGCGCCTTAGCAATCGCTAAACCAATCTCCTGAGGTTACTGACGATGCTGGAAGCACGATCAGCCTGACCACGAAGGTCTATTCCTGCACGCAATCGAAGAACAAGCAAGAATATGATAATGCAATCTGAATATTGCGAATATAGATGAAGTATTGATAATGGTGGGGATCCGAAAGCGGTCTTGGTCTGGTCGTTGGACACAAACGAAGTACACAAAGTTGCAATGGCTAACTTTTAACTAAACAAATCCCAAGCAAAAAGCTACTAGATGGATCTACTTATATAGGAGTAAGGGGTGGCGGCCAAGGAGGTGGGAGGACGTCCCAAGGCAGCCTAAAACTAACCCTAGGTCGTACAAGGCCAATGGGCCCAAGTGGAGGTGATGCAACACCTTTGGACTTGTAGTTTGACTCGGATTCTGCTACAGCGTCAGATTGTTTTGACGACAACTCAACGCTCCGGATGAATTTGAAGGTGAAACCAATTGGGTTAGAAAGAGCACGAAATCTACTTTCCAACAAAAAAAGAATCACCCAATTCGGAGTCCGTATGAAATAGTTCTTGGCGTTTTGAGTCAGGTATATCTGTGCAGTCCGAATCTGAATCCAGAACGTGAGAGACTTGGACTCTATCTTCTCTTGGCCCAAAAGTGACGTGAGAGGACTTTTTGAACAGCACCTAAACTTCTTTTTTTTCCTTATCTTCATATGTGAATTGTACAAATGTCCCATACACCTGCAATTAGACATGGCACAAAAGTTTGTGACGTATTTTTGTCTTGGATGACATAAATAAATTATTGCATAGTTTGCATTAGAAATCACCTCACAAATATATATGTATGCAATATTTTTGGTCGTATCCAAGGTAGTCATGTCCTCATCACTATCTTAGGGTCACGTGAGTCGAGACAGACGTCGTTGCGGTAGCAACGACGGATACCGAGAGGAGCACGTGACACCACTGCCATCCAGTCTATCTTAGGGTTACGCGGGTCAAGGTGGACGTCATCACGGTAGCGACGACGGACGCCGAGACGATCACGTGACACCACTGCCACCCAGTCTTAGCGTAAGGCGAGTCGAGGCAAACATCGTCGTTGTAGCGACGACGGACGGCGAGATGAGCATGTGACACCACTGCCACCCTATCTATCTTAGGGTCACGCGAGTCGAGGCGAGTCGAGGCGGACGTCGTCGCGGTAGCGATGATGGAAGCCGAGACGAGCACGTGACACCACTGCCACCCTGTCTATCTTAGGGTCACGCGGCTCGAGGCAGACGTCGTCGCGGTAGCAACGACGGACGCCGAGACGAGCACGTGACACCACTACCACCCTATCTATCTTAGGGTCATGCGAGTCGAGACAGACGTCGTCGCGGTAGCGAGGACGGACGCCGAGACGAGCATGTGACACCACTGCCAAACTGTCTATCTTAGGGTCAGGCGAGTAGAGGCGGACATCATCACGGTAGCGACGATGGACGCCGAGACGAGCACGTGACACCACTGCCAACCTATCTTAGCGTAACGCGAGTTGAGGCGGACGTGCTCGCGGTAGCGGCAACAGACGCCGAGACAAGAACGTGACACCACTGCCACCCTGTCTTAAGGTAATGCGAGTCGAGGCGGGCGTCGTCGCGGTAGTGAGGACGGACGCCGAGACAAGCACGTGACACCGCTGCTACCCTGTCTATCTTAGGGTTACGTGAGTTGAGGCGGACGTCGTCGCGGTAGCGACAACCGACGCCGAGACGAGCTCGTGACACCACTGCCACCCTGTCTTATCGTAACGTGATTCGAGGCGGACGTCGTAGTGGTAGTGATGACGGACGTCGAGACAAGCATGTGACACCACTGCCACACTGTCTATCTTAGGGTTACGCGAGTCGAGGCGGACGTCATCGTGGTAGCGAAGACGGACACCGGGATGAGCACATGACACCACTGTCACCTTCTCTATCTTAGGGTTACGCAAGTCGAGGCGGACGTCGTCGCGGTAGCGACGATGGACACCGAGACAAGCACGTGACAACACTGCCACCCTGTCTATCTTAGGGTCACGTGAGTCGAGGCGAACGTCATCACGGTAGCAACGATGGACGCCGAGACGAGCACGTGACAACACTGCCACCCTGTCTATCTTAGGGTTACGCAAGTCGAGGCGGACGTCTTCGCGGTAGCGACGATGGACGCCGAGACGAGCACGCGACACCACTACCACCCTATCTTAGAGTACCGTGAGTCGAGGCGGACGTCGTCGCGGTTGCGACAACGAATGCCGAGACGAGCACGTGACACTACTGCCACCCTATCTTAGCATAACACGAGTCGAGGCGGACATCGTCGCGGTAGCGACGAAGGACGCCGAGCGAGCACGTGCCCCAACCACCTCCACAGGTCCCTGTCTATCTTAGGGTCACGTGACTTTAGGCAGACATCATCGCGGTAGGAACGACGGACGCCGAGACGAGCACGTGACACCACAACCACCCTATCTATCTTAGGGTCATGCGAGTCGAGACAGACATCGTCGCGGTAGAGAGGACGGACGCCGAGAGAAGCACATGACACCACTGCCACACTATCTATGTTAGGGTCAGGTGAGTCGAGGCGGACATCGTCACGGTAGCGATGATGGACGCCGAGATGAGCACGTGACACCACTGCCAACCTGTCTTAGTGTAACGCGTGTTGAGGCGGACATCGTCATGGTAGCGGCGACGGATACCGAAAGGAGCACGTGACACCACTGCCATCCAGTCTATCTTAGGGTTACGCGAGTCAAGGCAGACGTCATCGCGGTAGCGACGACGGACGCCGAGACGATCACGTGACACCACTGCCACCCAGTCTTAGCGTAACACGAGTCGAGGCGGACATCGTCGCGGTAGCGACGACGGACGCCGAGATGAGCATGTGACACCACTGCCACCTTGTCTATCTTAGGGTCACGCGAGTCGAGGCGAGTCGAGGCGGACGTCGTCGCGGTAGCGATGATGGACACCGAGACGAGCACGTGACACCACTGCCACCCTGTCTTAAGGTAACGCGAGTCGAGGCGGGCGTCGTCGCGGTAGTGACGACGGACGCCGAGACAAGCACGTGACACCACTGCTACCCTGTCTATCTTAGGGTTACGTGAGTTGAGGCGGACGTCGTCGCGGTAGCGACAACCGACGCCGAGACGAGCACGTGACACCACTGCCAGCCTGTCTTATCGTAACGTGATTCGAGGCGGACGTCGTAGTGGTAGTGATGACGGACACCGAGACAAGCACGTGACACCACGGCCACCCTGTCTATCTTAGGGTTACGCGAGTCGAGGCGGACGTCATCGTGGTAGCGAAGACGGACACCGGGATGAGCACATGACACAACTGTCACCTTCTCTATATTAGGGTTACGCAAGTCGAGGCGGACGTCGTCGCGGTAGCGATGATGGACACCGAGTCAAGCACGTGACACCACTGCCACCCTGTCTATCTTAGGGTCACGTGAGTCGAGGCGAACGTCATCGCGGTAGCAACGATGGACGCCGAGACGAGCACGTGACAACACTGCCACCCTGTCTATCTTAGGGTTATGTGAGTCGAGGCGGACGTCTTCGCGGTAGCGACGATGGACGCCGAGACGAGCACGCGACACCACTACCACCCTATCTTAGCGTACCGCGAGTCGAGGCGGACGTCGTCGCGGTTGCGACAACGAATGCCGAGATGAGCACGTGACACTACTGCCACCCTATCTTAGCATAACACGAGTCGAGGCGGACATCGTCGCGGTAGCGACGACGGACGCCGAGACGAGCACGTGACACCACTGCCACCCTGTCTATCTTAGGGTCACGTGACTTTAGGCAGACATCATCGCGGTAGGAACGACGGACGCCGAGACGAGCACGTGACACCACAACCACCCTATCTATCTTAGGGTCATGCGAGTCGAGACAGACATCGTCGCGGTAGAGAGGACGGACGCCGAGACAAGAACATGACACCACTGCCACACTATCTATCTGAGGGTCAGGTGAGTCGAGGCGGACATCGTCACGGTAGCGATGATGGACGCCGAGACGAGCACATGACACCACTGCCACCCTGTCTTAAGGTAACGCGAGTCGAGGCGGGCGTCGTCGCGGTAGTGACGACGGACGCCGAGACAAGCACGTGACACCACTGCTACCCTGTCTATCTTAGGGTTACGTGAGTTGAGGCGGACGTCGTCGCGGTAGCGACAACCGACGGCGAGACGAGCACGTGACACCTCTGCCACCCTGTCTTATCGTAACGTGATTCGAGGCGGACGTCGTAGTGGTAGTGATGACGGACGCCGAGACAAGCACGTGACACCACTGCCACCCTGTCTATCTTAGGGTTACGCGAGTCGAGGCGGACGTCATCGTGGTAGCGAAGACGGACACCGGGATGAGCACATGACACCACTGTCACCTTCTCTATCTTAGGGTTACGCAAGTCGAGGCGGACGTCGTCGCGGTAGCGATGATGGACACCGAGACAAGCACGTGACACCACTGCCACCCTGTCTATCTTAGGGTCACGTGATTCGAGGCGAACGTCATCGCAGTAGCAACGATGGACGCCGAGACGAGCACGTGACAACAATGCCACCCTGTCTATCTTAGGGTTACGTGAGTCGAGGCGGACGTCTTCGCGGTAGCGACGATGGACGCCGAGACGAGCACGCGACACCACTCCCACCCTATCTTAGTGTACCGCGAGTCGAGGCGGACGTCGTCGCGGTTGCGACAACGAATGCCGAGACGAGCACGTGACACTACTGCCACCCTATCTTAGCATAACACGAGTCGAGGCGGACATCGTCGCGGTAGCGACAACGGACGCCGAGACGAGCACGTGACACCACTGCCACCCTGTCTATCTTAGGGTCACGTGACTTTAGGCAGACATCATCGCGGTAGGAACGACGGACGCCGAGACGAGCACGTGACACCACAACCACCCTATCTATCTTAGGGTCATGCGAGTCGAGACAGACATCGTCGCGGTAGAGAGGACGGACGCCGAGACAAGCACATGACACCACTGCCACACTATCTATCTTAGGGTCAGGTGAGTCGAGGCGGACATCGTCACGGTAGCGATGATGGACGCCGAGATGAGCACGTGACACCACTGCCAACCTGTCTTAGCGTAACGCGAGTTGAGGCGGACATCGTCGTGGTAGCGGCGACGGATACCGAGAGGAGCACGTGACACCACTGCCATCCAGTCTATCTTAGGGTTACGCGAGTCAAGGCAAACGTCATCGCGGTAGCGACGACGGACGCCGAGACGATCACGTGACACCACTGCCACCCAGTCTTAGCGTAACACGAGTCGAGGCGGACATCGTCGCGGTAGCGACGACGGACGCCGAGATGAGCATGTGACACCACTGCCACCCTGATAGAGGCGAGGGTGTCCCGATCTTTCGATGAGATGATATCTATCATTTTTGGTGGAGTAGACTTTGACGATCCGACTACGAACGTGCGAGGACGTCGCGCCTTAGCAATCGCTAAACCAACTCCGAGAGGTTATTGACCACGCCGGAGCACAATCAACCTGACCCCGAGGGTCTATCTCCTGCAAGCAAACGAAGAACAAGCAAGAAACTAAGATTTGCAATCTGGATATTGCGAATATAAGATGAAAGCTTTATTGATCGAGGTGGGGTTCTGTGACGTCTTGGTCTGGTCGTTGAACACAAACGAAGTACGCGAAGTTGCAGCTATGGCGAACTTTTAATCTAAACAAAACCCAAAGTCTAAACGGTGCCCTAAGGGCTGTATATATGGAGGAAGAGGGGGGGAATTTCGTGGCCCTTGAAGGAGGGGTCCGAAACCAACCCTATCTCTTGTTTCCCCACACATACGGACTCTAAAAATAGCCTATACTCAAGTATTTCGAAATTACATGGGTCTGGCCCAATAATAAGGTGACGCAGCACCTATAATAGCCTCTGGACGAAATTTATGAAGTGGCATCTTGTATATTTCGTCCAAGGCTTCCTGCACTCCTTATGGTGGCTTCAAAGTCCTGAAATCATCACTTGTAACTCCGTTCTTGTTCCCCTTGCGCATGCCATCATCTCCATGCTTGAACTTGCTCCAAGGTTCCTCTTTCTTGTCCAAGCTAGGCCCTTCATTTGTAAGCAAAACAAATGTATCCAATTTAGGCAGCATCATATTCTCATGAACTTTTGAATCATTACCAAGAAACGAAAGTACCTGATAATTTAATTGGCGTGCGCGAGCTCTAGTAATTGGTCCAGTATGTATAGAAGCAGGGGCTGTGGGTGTAACAATGGTATTGATGTCCTCATCATGCTATAAATCAATATATCATCAAAGTAAACTACCACAAATCGTCCAATGAAAGCACATAAAACTTCGTTCATTAATCTCATGAAAGTACTAGGTGCATTAGTTAACCCAAAAGGCATGACTAACCACTCATATAAACCGAACTTAGTTTTAAATGCTGTTTTCCATTCATCTCCCAATTTCATACGAATTTGATGGTATCCACTACGCAAATCAACTTTGGAGAATATTGTAGAGCCACTCAATTCATCAAGCATATCATCTAGCCTAGGAATAGGATGACGATAACGAATAGTAATATTATTAATGCCTCTACAATCAACACACATACGCGACGTACCATCCTTTTTTGGCACTAGTATAATAGGAACAGCACAAGGACTAAGAGATTCGCGTATATAACCTTTGTCGAGCAGCTCCTTTACTTGACGCATAATCTCCTTCGTCTCCTCTGGATTGGTACGGTATGGCGCACGGTTTGGCAACGAAGCACCGGGAATTAAGTCAATCTGATGCTCAATCCCGCGAATAGGTGGTAATCCCGGTGGCACGTCTTGTGGAAAGACGTCAGCGAACTCCTGCAAAATGTTAGTGACCGCAGGAGGCAAAGAGGAAGGCACGTCCTCGAATGAAAATAACGCCTCTTTGCACACAAAAGCATAGCAAACAGAATTGCTGAAATCTAGATCATCAACATCAGATTTGGTGGCAAGTAAGCATGCACTTTTCAATTTAATTTCAGAAGCAACACTAGATGGTTTATTATTAGGCTTCATTTGTTGCTCAAATTCTTTTGCCACAATCTGATTTTCACTCTTATTTTTCTCCTGTTTTGCTTTACTAGCTCTATTAATATCATCTTTCAAAATAGAATCAGGAGTCATAGGAAGCAAAGTAATATGTTTATCCTTATGAACAAGAGTATACTGATTGTTTCTATCATGGTGTACAGAATTTTTATCAAATTGCCATGGTCTACCAAGTAATAATGAACATGCTTGCATGGGTACCACATCACAATCAACATAATCAGCATATGTAGAGATACTAAAATGCACACGAACAGTACGTGTTACCTTAACCTTGCCGCTGTTGTTGAACCATTGGATATAGTAAGGATGTGGATGTGGTCTTGTGGTGAGAGATAGCTTCTCCACCATCTCCATGCTAGCCAAGTTTGATAGAGGCGAGGGTGTCCCGATCTTTCGATGAGATGATATCTATCGTTTTTGGTGGAGTAGACTTTGACGATCCGACTACGAACGTGCGAGGACGTCGCGCCTTAGCAATCGCTAAACCAACTCCGAGAGGTTATTGACCACGCCGGAGCACAATCAACCTGACCCCGAGGGTCTATCTCCTGCAAGCAAACGAAGAACAAGCAAGAAACTAAGATTTGCAATCTGGATATTGCGAATATAAGATGAAAGCTTTATTGATCGAGGTGGGGTTCTGTGACGTCTTGGTCTGGTCGTTGAACACAAACGAAGTACGCGAAGTTGCAGCTATGGCGAACTTTTAATCTAAACAAAACCCAAAGTCTAAACGGTGCCCTAAGGGCTGTATATATGGAGGAAGAGGAGGGGATTTCGTGGCCCTTGAAGGAGGGGTCCGAAACCAACTCTATCTCTTGTTTCCCCACACATACGGACTCTAAAAACAGCCTATACTCAAGTATTTCGAAATTACATGGGCCTGGCCCAATAATAAGGTGACGCAGCACCTATAATAGCCTCTGGACGAAATTTATGAAGTGACATCTTGTATATTTCGTCCAAGGCTTCCTGCACACATTATGGTGGCTTCAAAGTCCTGAAATCATCACTTGTAACTCCGTTCTTGTTCCCCTTGTGCATGCCATCATCTCCATGCTTGAACTTGCTCCAAGGTTCCTCTTTCTTGTCCAAGCTAGGGCCTTCATTTGTAAGCAAAACAAATGTATCCAATTTAGGCAGCATCATATTCTCATGAACTTTAGAATCATTACCAAGAAACAAAAGTACCTGATAATTTAATTGGCGTGCGCGAGCTCTAGTAATTGGTCCAGTATGTATAGAAGCAGGGGCTGTGGGTGTAACAATGGTATTGATGTCCTCATCACTAGGCCCTTCATTTGTAAGCAAAACAAATGTATCCAATTTAGACAGCATCATATTCTCATGAACTTTAGAATCATTACCAAGAAACGAAAGTACCTGATATTTTAATTGGCGTGCGCGAGCTCTAGTAATTGGTCCAGTATGTATAGAAGCAGGGGCTGTGGGTGTAACAATGGTATTGATGTCCTCATCATCCTCCCCTTCTTGAAATGAAGTCGTCCTCGACGGAAGCTCATCTTCCTCACCCAAATAAGGCTTCAGATCTGCAATGTTAAAAGTGGGACTAACCCCAAAATCTGCAGGCAGCTCAAGTTTATATGCATTATCATTTATTTTCTCTAACACCTTAAAAGGACCATCAGCACGTGGCATTAGCTTTGATTTGCGCAAATCAGGAAATCTATCCTTACGCAAATGTAACCAAACAAGATCTCCAGGTGCAAACACAACATGTTTTCTACCCTTATCTCCAGCAAGTTTATATTTAGCATTCATACGCTCAATGTTCTCCTTAGTTAACTCATGCATTTTTACGATCAATTCAGCACGTTGTTTAGCATCAAAATTAACCTTCTCCGAAGATGGAAGAGGCACCAAATCAATAGGTGCACGAGGTAGGAAACCATATACAATTTCAAAAGGGCACATCTTAGTAGTAGAATGCAACGAACGATTATAAGCAAATTCAATATGAGGCAAGCATTCTTCCCACATTTTCTTGTTATTCTTCAAAACAGCCCTAAGCATAGTAGACAAAGTTCTATTGACTACTTCAGTTTGTCCATCAGTTTGGGGGTGACAAGTAGTACTAAAAAGCAGTTTAGTCCCCAACTTAGCCCATAAACATCTCCAAAAGTGGCTAAGAAATTTGGTATCACGATCTGAAACAATAGTATTTGGCACACCATGCAAGCGAATAATTTCACGAAAGAACAAATCAGCAACGTTAGCAGCATCATCGCTTTTATGACATGGTATAAAGTGTGCCATTTTCGAGAACCTATCCACGACAACAAATATGCTATCCCTCCCCTTCTTTGTTCGAGGTAAACCCAAAACAAAGTCCATAGATATATCCTCCCATGGAACACTAGGTACAGGCAAAGGCATATATAAACCATGAGGATTGAGTCGTGACTTAGCTTTTTGACATGTAGTGCAGCGAGCAACAAAGCGCTCAACATCCCGTCTCATCTTTGGCCAAAAGAAATGTGTAGCAAGTACATCCTCCGTCTTCTTTACGCCAAAGTGTCCCATTAATCCTCCTCCATGCGCCTCCTGCAACAACAAAAGACGAACGGAGCTAGCTGGAATGCATAGCTTGTTAGCACGAAACACAAATCCATCGTTAACGACGAACTTGTTCCATGTTCTCCCTTCTTTACAATTCTGCAATACATCTTTAAATTCAGCATCATGCACATATTGATCTTTGAGAGGTGCAGCAATGGTACTGAAATCTCTCACAAAACGCCTATAGAAACCAGCGAGGCCAAGGAAACTCCTCACTTGTGTGACCGTTTTGGGCTGCGGCCAACTCTCAATAGCTTCAATCTTGGCTTTATCAACTTCAATTCCCTGTGGAGTAACAACATAGCCAAGAAAAGATACTCGGTCGGTGCAAAAGGTGCACTTCCCAAGGTTACCAAACAAACGTGCATCACGTAGAGCAATAAAAACAACACGTAAATGTTCCAAATGTTCCTCCAAAGATCTGCTATAAATCAATATATCATCAAAGTAAACTACCACAAATCGTCCAATGAAAGCACGTAAAACTTCGTTCATTAATCTCATGAAAGTACTAGGTGCATTAGTTAACCCAAAAGGCATGACTAACCACTCATATAAACCGAACTTAGTTTTAAATGCTGTTTTCCATTCATCTCCCAATTTCATACGAATTTGATGGTATCCACTACGCAAATCAACTTTGGAGAATATTGTAGAGCCACTCAATTCATCAAGCATATCATCTAGCCTAGGAATAGGATGACGATAACGAATAGTAATATTATTAATGCCTCTACAATCAACACACATACGCGACGTACCATCCTTTTTTGGCACTAGTATAATAGGAACAGCACAAGAACGGAGTTACAAGTGATGATTTCAGGACTTTGAAGCCACCATAAGGAGTGCAGGAAGCCTTGGACGAAATATACAAGATGCCACTTCATAAATTTCGTCCAGAGGCTATTATAGGTGCTGCGTCACCTTATTATTGGGCCAGGCCCATGTAATTTCGAAATACTTGAGTATAGACTATTTTTAGAGTCCGTATGTGTGGGGAAACAAGAGATAGGGTTGGTTTCGGACCCCTCCTTCAAGGGCCACAAAATCCCCCCCTCTTCCTCCATATATACAGCCCTTAGGGCACCGTTTAGACTTTGGGTTTTGTTTAGATTAAAAGTTCGCCATAGCTGCAACTTCGCGTACTTCGTTTGTGTTCAACAACCAGACCAAGACGTCACAGAACCCCACCTTGATCAATAAAGCTTTCATCTTATATTCGCAATATCCAGATTGCAAATCTTAGTTTCTTGCTTGTTCTTCGTTTGCTTGCAGGAGATAGACCCTTGTGGTCAGGTTGATTGTGCTCCGGCGTGGTCAATAACCTCTCGGAGTTGGTTTAGCGATTGCCAAGGCGCGACGTCCTCGCACGTTCGTAGTCGGATCGTCAAAGTCTACTCCACCAAAAACGATAGCTATCATCTCATCGAAAGATCGGGACACCCTCGCCTCTATCAAGTGGTATCAGATTCCCAGGTTGCTCGGTGAGATTTACAGTTTTTCGTAGTTTAGATCGAGTCTGTTCTTCATACCTACAGTCCAGGAAAAAGCCAAAAAAAAAATTTAGGGTTAGTTCATCATCATATCCGAACCAATCTGAGCCTTTGCATAATCTTTTTAGGGTTTTTGCTTTGTTGAATTTGCGGTTGCATCGTCGTGTCAAGTTGCTGGTCTTAGCGTCTAGTTCTTTAGAGTTTCGAGTTCTGTTCACAAGTTGTCACGCCGCCGCCGCACCATCATCATCGCCCCTACCATATACCACCACAGCTTATCTGCTATTTCTCTGAGTCCATATACCACCACCGATCCGAGTCCATATACCACCACCGATCCGAGTCCATATACCACCACCAATCCGAGCCCACATATACTACCGTCATATACCATCACCAGTCCGAGTTCCACCAGATTCTTCTCTGCCACCAGTCCTAGTCCGAGTCCAGTATTTATTCCTTTATTTTAGAGTTCCAGATCACGCGATACTACGAGTCGTGAACAAGTCGGATTCCCCAATTTTCGTGCTACCCGCAGAAGAAAAATAGTTCCAGTTTCAAAAAAAAAAAAACTAAGTCTAGAAATTCTGGCTAGGCAGTTTTTAGACCATTTGTAGACTTTTTCGAAAAAAAATTGTTGCGGAGCAAAAAAAAAAGAGGAAAAAAAAGTGCAAAAAAAAAAAATTTCAGAGTGTGCTCCTCCCTTGTTTACGTGCAGCGCCGTGATTTTTGTTAGTGTTCTAGGCTCGCGTCTCTAGCACGGTCTAGCCTAGGACCAGCACAGTACCGTCGTTGAGAGTTTATTCAACATTGCATCTCTGAATTGATTATTGCTGACCCTTTTTGCTACCATATCATAAGCCTTCCCAGCTCCACATACATCTACATCGTGTGTTTGACACCACCTGGCAATCGCTCTGTCCAAGCTCTGAGAGTTTTGACTACAAAGGTTGCCGATCACCACCTGCTGCTGGGTAAGAACTGGTAAGAATTTGAGATTTGCTTGATGGATTTGTGACACCACACCACACCACCACCACTTTCTAGTAGTCTGTAGGATCATATTCTTGTGTGTTTCTATTGCTGCTAACCATGGCAGGATCACAAGCCGACGAGATTGACTGGGAGAACATGACGAACAAGGAGTTGCATGATAAATTTCAGCAAATGATGAGTGGCCAGGTGGGAGATGTGCTAAACAGATTTGAAGAGGCCATGGAGAAGATAGATGGCATGGAGAAGTCGTTCGAGACAAAGCTGGATAACAAGTTTAATGAATTGCTCACGCGTCTTCCCCAACCACCACCGGCTGCACCTGTCGCACCTCTGCAACGACAACAACAACGCCCCCTTCCAAATCAGTTTGGACGAGCGAAGCGTGTTCCTCTTGAGGATGGCCAAACTTCTGGTGCTGCTGTACCTACTGTTGATGCTTCTTTGGCTTCTGCTCCTGCTGCTGCTGGTGCCGAGGAGGAGGATGATTACGCGGGCGATTATGAGGATGAGGTTGATCAAAATCATAACTACGTGCAGCCACCAGCACCAGGTCGTCCACATGCAAATAATCGCAATGGTAGGTCTGCACCACCACTTCAGGTACGAGATCATGACCATCTTCCTAAATTAAAATTGAATATTCCACCATTCGAGGGTAGATATGTTCCTGATATATATCTTACTTGGGAGTTAGAAACTGAACAACGTTTTACATGTTTACAATATCCCGAGGAACGACGTGTTGCTGCTGCTGTTTGTGCTTTCACTAGTTTTGCATGTGTATGGTGGTCTGAACATTGTAGATTATATCCTATACCAGCTACGTGGGCTGCTTTGAAAACTGCTATGCGTACTCGTTGGGTTCCACCATATTATCAACGTGAATTACTTCAAAAATTGCAGCGCTTAAGACAAGGAAAAAATTCTGTAGAAGAATATTATCAGGAATTACAAACTGGCATGATTAGATGTGGTATTGTTGAGGAGAATGAAGCTATGCTTGCACGTTTCATGGGTGGATTAAATAGAGAGATTCAGACCATTCTAGAGTATAAGGAGTATTGATGAGGACATCAATACCATTGTTACACCCACAACCCCTGCTTCTATACATACTGGACCAATTACTAGAGCTCGCGCACGCCAATTAAAATATCAGGTACTTTCGTTTCTTGGTAATGATTCTAAAGTTCATGAGAATATGATGCTGCCTAAATTGGATACATTTGTTTTGCTTACAAATGAAGGGCCTAGCTTGGACAAGAAAGAGGAACCTTGGAGCAAGTTCAAGCATGGAGATGATGGCATGCGCAAGGGGAACAAGAACGGAGTTACAAGTGATGATTTCAGGACTTTGAAGCCACCATAAGGAGTGCAGGAAGCCTTGGACGAAATATACAAGATGCCACTTCATAAATTTCGTCCAGAGGCTACTATAGGTGCTGCGTCACCTTATTATTGGGCCAGGCCCATGTAATTTCGAAATACTTGAGTATAGGCTGTTTTTAGAGTCCGTATGTGTGGGGAAACAAGAGATAGGGTTGGTTTCGGACCCCTCCTTCAAGGGCCACGAAATCCCCTCCTCTTCCTCCATATATACAGCCCTTAGGGCACCGTTTAGACTTTGGGTTTTGTTTAGATTAAAAGTTCGCCATAGCTGCAACCTCGCGTACTTCGTTTGTGTTCAACGACCAGACCAAGACGTCACAGAACCCCACCTTGATCAATAAAGCTTTCATCTTATATTCGCAATATCCAGATTGCAAATCTTAGTTTCTTGCTTGTTCTTCGTTTGCTTGCAGGAGATAGACCCTCGTGGTCAGGTTGATTGTGCTCCGGCGTGGTCAATAACCTCTCGGAGTTGGTTTAGCGATTGCTAAGGCGCGACGTCCTCGCACGTTCATAGTCGGATCGTCAAAGTCTACTCCACCAAAAACGATAGCTATCATCTCATCGAAAGATCGGGACACCCTCGCCTCTATCAAGCGCCGTGATTTTTGTTAGTGTTCTAGGCTCGCGTCTCTAGCACGGTCTAGCCTAGGACCAGCACAGTACCGTCGTTGAGAGTTTATTCAACATTGCATCTCTGAATTGATTATTGCTGACCCTTTTTGCTACCATATCATAAGCCTTCCCAGCTCCACATACATCTACATCGTGCGTTTGACACCACCTGGCAATCGCTCTGTCCAAGCTCTGAGAGTTTTGACTACAAAGGTTGCCGATCACCACCTGCTGCTCGGTAAGAACTGGTAAGAATTTGAGATTTGCTTGACGGATTTGTGACACCACACCACACCACCACCACTTTCTAGTAGTCTGTAGGATCATATTCTTGTGTGTTTCTATTGCTGCTAACCATGGCAGGATCACAAGCCGACGAGATTGACTGGGAGAACATGACGAACAAGGAGTTGCATGATAAATTTCAGCAAATGATGAGTGGCCAGGTGGGAGATGTGCTAAACAGATTTGAAGAGGCCATGGAGAAGATAGATGGCATGGAGAAGTCGTTCGAGACAAAGCTGGATAACAAGTTTAATGAATTGCTCACGCGTCTTCCCCAACCACCACCGGCTGCACCTGTCGCACCTCTGCAACGACAACAACAACGCCCCCTTCCAAATCAGTTCGGACGAGAATCTCTCTATTTAATCCACCCATGAAACGTGCAAGCATAGCTTCATTCTCCTCAACAATACCACATCTAATCATGCCAGTTTGTAATTCCTGATAATATTCTTCTACAGAATTTTTTCCTTGTCTTAAGCGCTGCAATTTTTGAAGTAATTCACGTTGATAATATGGTGGAACCCAACGAGTACGCATAGCAGTTTTCAAAGCAGCCCACGTAGCTGGAATAGGATATAATCTACAATGTTCAGACCACCATACACATGCAAAACTAGTGAAAGCACAAACAGCAGCAGCAACACGTCGTTCCTCGGGATATTGTAAACATGTAAAACGTTGTTCAGTTTCTAACTCCCAAGTAAGATATATATCAGGAACATATCTACCCTCGAATGGTGGAATATTCAATTTTAATTTAGGAAGATGGTCATGATCTCGTACCTAAAGTGGTGGTGCAGGCCTACCATTGCGATTATTTGCATGTGGACGACCTGGTGCTGGTGGTTGCACGTAGTTATGATTTTGATCAACCTCATCCTCATAATCGCCCGCGTAATCATCCTCCTCCTCGGCACCAGCAGCAGCAGGAGCAGGAGCCAAAGAAGCATCAACAGTAGGTACAGCAGCACCAGAAGTTTGGCCATCCTCAAGAGGGACACGCTTCGCTCGTCCGAACTGATTTGGAAGGGGGCGTTGTTGTTGTCGTTGCAGAGGTGCGACAGGTGCAGCCGGTGGTGGTTGGGGAAGACGCGTGAGCAATTCATTAAACTTGTTATCCAGCTTTGTCTCGAACGACTTCTCCATGCCATCTATCTTCTCCATGGCCTCTTCAAATCTGTTTAGCACATCTCCCACCTGGCCACTCATCATTTGCTGAAATTTATCATGCAACTCCTTGTTCGTCATGTTCTCCCAGTCAATCTCGTCGGCTTGTGATCCTGCCATGGTTAGCAGCAGTAGAAACACACAAGAATATGATCCTACAGACTACTAGAAAGTGGTGGTGGTGTGGTGTGGTGTCACAAATCCGTCAAGCAAATCTCAAATTCTTACCAGTTCTTACCCAGCAGCAGGTGGTGATCGGCAACCTTTGTAGTCAAAACTCTCAGAGCTTGGACAGAGCGATTGCCAGGTGGTGTCAAACACACGATGTAGATGTATGTGGAGCTGGGAAGGCTTATGATATGGTAGCAAAAAGGGTCAGCAATAATCAATTCAGAGATGCAATGTTGAATAAACTCTCAACGACGGTACTGTGCTGGTCCTAGGCTAGACCGTGCTAGAGACGCGAGCCTAGAACACTAACAAAAATCACGGCGCTGCACGTAAACAAGGGAGGAGCACACTCTGAAATTTTTTTTTTTTGCACTTTTTTTTCCTCTTTTTTTTTTGCTCCGCAACAATTTTTTTTCGAAAAAGTCTACAAATGGTCTAAAAACTGCCTAGCCAGAATTTCTAGACTTAGTTTTTTTTTTTTTGAAACTGGAACTATTTTTCTTCTGCGGGTAGCACGAAAATTGGGGAATCCGACTTGTTCACGACTCGTAGTATCGCGTGATCTGGAACTCTAAAATAAAGGAATAAATACTGGACTCGGACTAGGACTGGTGGCAGAGAAGAATCTGGTGGAACTCGGACTGGTGATGGTATATGACGGTAGTATATGTGGGCTCGGATTGGTGGTGGTATATGGACTCGGATCGGTGGTGGTATATGGACTCGGATCGGTGGTGGTATATGGACTCAGAGAAATAGCAGATAAGCTGTGGTGGTATATGGTAGGGGCGATGATGATGGTGCGGCGGCGGCGTGACAACTTGTGAACAGAACTCGAAACTCTAAAGAACTAGACGCTAAGACCAGCAACTTGACATGACGATGCAACCGCAAATTCAACAAAGCAAAAACCCTAAAAAGATTATGCAAAGGCTCAGATTGGTTCGGATATGATGAACTAACCCTAAATTTTTTTTTGGCTTTTTCCTGGACTGTAGGTATGAAGAACAGTTTCGATCTAAACTACGAAAAACTGTAAATCTCACCGAGCAACCTGGGAAGCTGATACCACTTGATAGAGGCGAGGGTGTCCCGATCTTTCGATGAGATGATATCTATCGTTTTTGGTGGAGTAGACTTTGACGATCCGACTACGAACGTGCGAGGACGTCGCGCCTTAGCAATCGCTAAACCAACTCCGAGAGGTTATTGACCACGCCGGAGCACAATCAACCTGACCCCGAGGGTCTATCTCCTGCAAGCAAACGAAGAACAAGCAAGAAACTAAGATTTGCAATCTGGATATTGCGAATATAAGATGAAAGCTTTATTGATCGAGGTGGGGTTCTGTGACGTCTTGGTCTGGTCGTTGAACACAAACGAAGTACGCGAAGTTGCAGCTATGGCGAACTTTTAATCTAAACAAAACCCAAAGTCTAAACGGTGCCCTAAGGGCTGTATATATGGAGGAAGAGGGGGGGATTTCGTGGCCCTTGAAGGAGGGGTCCGAAACCAACCCTATCTCTTGTTTCCCCACACATACGGACTCTAAAAATAGCCTATACTCAAGTATTTCGAAATTACATGGGCCTGGCCCAATAATAAGGTAACGCAGCACCTATAATAGCCTCTGGATGAAATTTATGAAGTGGCATCCTGTATATTTCGTCCAAGGCTTCCTGCACTCCTTATTGTGGCTTCAAAGTCCTGAAATCATCACTTGTAACTCCGTTCTTGTTCCCCTTGCGCATGCCATCATCTCCATGCTTGAACTTACTCCAAGGTTCCTCTTTCTTGTCCAAGCTAGTCCCTTCATTTGTAAGCAAAACAAATGTATCCAATTTAGGCAGCATCATATTCTCATGAACATTAGAATCATTACCAAGAAACGAAAGTACCTGATAATTTAATTGGCGTGCGCGAGCTCTAGTAATTGGTCCAGTATGTATAGCAGCAGGGGCTGTGGGTGTAACAATGGTATTGATGTCCTCATCACACCCTGTCTATCTTAGGGTCACGCGAGTCGAGGAGGACGTCGTCGCGGTAGCGATGATGGACACCGAGACGAGCACGTGACACCACTGCCACCCTGTCTTAAGGTAACGCGAGTCGAGGCGGGCGTCGTCGCGGTAGTGACGACGGATGCCGAGACAAGCACGTGACACCACTGCTACCCTGTCTATCTTAGGGTTACGTGAGTTGAGGCGGACGTCATCGCGGTAGCGACAACCGACGCCGAGACGAGCACGTGACACCACTGCCACCCTGTCTTATCGTAACGTGATTCGAGGCGGACGTCATAGTGGTAGTGATGACGGACGCCGAGACAAGCACGTGACACCACTGCCACCCTGTCTATCTTAGGGTTACGCGAGTCGAGGCGGACGTCATCGTGGTAGCGAAGACGGACAGCGGGATGAGCACATGACACCACTGTCACCTTCTCTATCTTAGGGTTACGCAAGTCGAGGCGGACGTCGTCGCGGTAGCGATGATGGACACCGAGACAAGCACGTGACACCACTGCCACCCTGTCTATCTTAGGGTCACGTGAGTCGAGGCGAACGTCATCGCGGTAGCAACGATGGACGCCGAGACGAGCACGTGACAACACTGCCACCCTGTCTATCTTAGGGTTATGTGAGTCGAGGCGGACGTCTTCGCGGTAGCAACGATGGACGCCGAGACGAGCACGCGACACCACTACCACCCTATCTTAGCGTACCGCGAGTCGAGGCGGACGTCGTCGCGGTTGCGACAATGAATGCCGAGACGAGCACGTGACACTACTGCCACCCTATCTTAGCATAACACGAGTCGAGGCGGACATCGTCGCGGTAGCGACGACGGACGCCGAGACGAGCACGTGACACCACTGCCACCCTGTCTATCTTAGGGTCACGTGACTTTAGGCAGACATCATCGCGGTAGGAACGACGGACGCCGAGACGAGCACGTGACACCACAACCACCCTATCTATCTTAGGGTCATGCGAGTCGAGACAGACATCGTCGCGGTAGAGAGGACGGACGTCGAGACAAGCACATGACACCACTGCCACACTATCTATCTTAGGGTCAGGTGAGTCGAGGCGGACATCGTCACGGTAGCGATGATGGACGCCGAGACGAGCACGTGACACCACTGCCACCCTGTCTTAAGGTAACGCGAGTCGAGGCGAGCGTCGTCGCGGTAGTGACGACGGACGCCGAGACAAGCACGTGACACAACTGCTACCCTGTCTATCTTAGGGTTACGTGAGTTGAGGCAGACGTCGTCGCGGTAGCGACAACCGACGGCGAGACGAGCACGTGACACCACTGCCACCCTGTCTTATCGTAACGTGATTCGAGGCGGACGTCGTAGTGGTAGTGACGACGGACGCCGAGACAAGCACGTGACACGACTGCCACCCTGTCTATCTTAGGGTTACGCGAGTCGAGGCAGACGTCATCGTGGTAGCGAAGACGGACACCGGGATGAGCACATGACACCACTGCCACCTTCTCTATCTTAGGGTTACGCAAGTCAAGGCGGACGTCGTCGCGGTAGCGATGATGGACACCGAGACAAGCACGTGACACCACTGCCACCCTGTCTATCTTAGGGTCACGTGAGTCGAGGCGAACGTCATCGCGGTAGCAACGATGGACGCCGAGACAAGCACGTGACAACACTGCCACCCTGTCTATCTTAGGGTTACGTGAGTCGAGGCGGACATCTTCGCGGTAGCGACGATGGACGCCGAGACGAGCACGTGACACCACTACCACCCTATCTTAGCGTGCCGCGAGTCGAGGCGGACGTTGTCGCGGTTGCGACAACGAATGCCGAGACGAGCACGTGACACTACTGCCACGCTATCTTAGCATAACACGAGTCGAGGCAGACATCGTCGCGGTAGCGACGACGGACGCCGAGACGAGCACGTGACACCACTGCCACCATGTCTATCTTAGGGTCACGTGACTTTAGGCAGACATCATCGCGGTAGGAACGACGGACGCCGAGACGAGCACGTGACACCACAACCACCCTATCTATCTTAGGGTCATGTGAGTCGAGACAGACATCGTCGCGGTAGAGAGGACGGATGCCGAGACAAGCACATGACACCACTGCCACACTATCTATCTTAGGGTCAGGTGAGTCGAGGCGGACATCGTCACGGTAGCGATGATGGACGCCGAGACGAGCACGTGACACCACTGCCAACATGTCTTAGCGTAACGCGAGTTGAGGCGGACATCGTCATGGTAGCGGCGACGGATACGGAGAGGAGCACGTGACACCACTGCCATCCAGTCTATCTTAGGGTTACGCGAGTCAAGGCGGACGTCATCGCGGTAGCGACGACGGACGCCGAGACAATCACGTGACACCACTGCCACCCAGTCTTAGCGTAACACGAGTCGAGGCGGACATCGTCGCGGTAGCGACGACAGACGCCGAGATGAGCATGTGACACCACTGCCACCCTGTCTATCTTAGGGTCACGCGAGTCGAGGCGAGTCGAGGCGGACGTCGTCGCGGTAGCGATGATGGACACCGAGACAAGCACGTGACACCACTACCACCATGTCTATCTTAGGGTCATGAGAATCGAGGCGGACGTCGTCGCGGTAACGACGGCGGACGCCGCCACAAGAACGTGACACCACTACCACCCTGTCTATATTAGGGTCACATGAGTCAAGGCGCACGTTGTTGCGGTAGTGACGATGGACGTCGAGACGAGCACGTGACAACACTGCCACCCTGTCTATCTTAGGGTTACGCGAGTCGAGACGGACGTCATCGCAGTAGCGACGATGGATGCCGAGACGAGCACGTGACACCACTGCCACCCTGTCTTAGCGTACCACGATTCGAGGCAGACGTTGTCGCGGTAGCGACGATGAACACCGAGACAAGCACGTGACACTACTGCCACCCTATCTTAGCATAACGCGAGTCGAGGTGGATGTCGTCGCGGTAGCGATGACGGACACCGAGACGAGCACGTGACTCCACTCCCACCCTGTCTATCTTAGGGTCACGCGAGTCGAGGCGGACATCGTCGTGGTAGCAACGACGGATGCCGAGACGAGCATGTGACACCACTACCACCCTATCTATCTTAGGGTCATGCGAGTTGAGGCAGACGTCGTCGTGGTAGCCAGGAGGGACACCAAGATGAGCACGTGACACCACTGCCATCCTGTCTATCTTAGGGTCATGCGAGTCGAGGCAGACATCGTTGCGGTAGCGACGATTGACGCCTAGACGAGCACGTGACACCACTACCACCCTATCTTAGCATAACGCGAGTCTAGGCGGACGTCATCGCGGTAGCGACAACGGACACCGAGACGACCACGTGACACCACTGCCACCCAGTCTATCTTAGGGTTACGCGAGTCGAGGCGAACGTCATCGCGGTAGCAACAGCGGACGCCTAGACGAGCACATGACACCACTACCACTCTATCTTAGCGTAACGAGAGTCGAGGCAGACGTGGTCGCGGTAGCGACGATTGACACCGAGATGAGCACGTGACACCACTGCCAACCTGTCTTAGCATAACGCGAGTCGAGGCGGACGTCATCGCGGTAGCGACAACGGACGGCGAGATGAGCACGTCACACCACTACCACCCAGTCTATCTTAGGGTTACGTGAGTCGAGGCGGACGTCATCGCTGTAGCAATGGCGAATGCCTAGATGAGCACCTGACACCACTATCACCTTGCCTTAGCGTAACGAGAGTCGAGGCGGACATTGTCCCGGAAGCGACGACGGACGGCGAGATGAGCACGTGACACCACTGCCACCCTATCTTAGCGTAACGTGAGTCAAGGCGGACATCGTCGCGGAAGCGACGACGGACGCCGAGACGAGCATGTGACACCAATCCCACTTTGTCTTATCGTAACGCGAGTAGAGGCGGACATCGTCGCGGTAGCGACGACGGACGCCGAGACGAGCACGTGACACCACTGCCACCCTGTCTATCTTAGGGTTACGTGAGTCGAGGCGGACATCATCGCGGTAGCGACGACGGACGCCGAGATGAGCATTTGACACCACTGCCACCGGGTCTTACGCGATTCGAGGAGAGTCGAGGCGGACGACGTCATGGTAGCAATGATGGATGCCGAGACAACCACATGACACCACTGCCACCCTGTCTATTTTACGGTGACGCGAGTCAAGGCGAGTCGAGGCGGACGTCATCACGGTAGCGACGACGGACGCCGAGACTAGCACGTGACACGACTGCCCCTCTGTCTATCTTAGGGTCACACGACTCGTGGCGGACATCGTTGCGGTAGCGACGATGGATGACGAAACAAGCACGTGACACCATGCGACCCAGCCTATCTTAAGGTTACGCGAGTCAGGGCGGACGTCATTCCTGTAGCGACGACGGACACCGAGAAGAGCACGTGACATCACTGCCACCCTTTCTTAGCGTAACGCGAGTCGAGGCAGACATCGTCGTGGTAGCGACGACGGACGCCAAGACGAGCACGTGACACCACTGCCACCCAGTCTATCATTGGGTCACGCGAGTCGAGGCGAGTCGAGGCGGACGTCGTCGCGGTAGCGATGATGGACGCCGAGACAAGCACGTGACACCACTGCCACCCTGTCTATCTTAGGGTCATGAGAGTCGAGGCGGACATCGTCGCGGTAGCGGCGGCGGACGTCGACACGAGCACGTGACACCACTTCCACCCTGTCTATCTTAGGGTTACGCGAGTCGAGGCGGTCGTAGTCTACGTGACACCACTCCACCCTGTCTTATCGTAACGTGAATCTAGGCGGACATCGCCGCGGTAGTGACGATGGATGCCGAGACAAGCACGTGACACCACTGCCACCCTGTCCTATCTTAGGGTCATGCGAGTCAAGGCGCACATCGTCGCAGTAGCGACGATGGACACCGAGACGAGCACGTGGCAACACTGTTACCCTGTCTATCTTAGGGTTACGTGAGTCGAGGCAGACGTCGTCGCGGTAGCAACGATGGACGCTGAGACGAGCATGTGACACCACTGCCAACCTGTCTTAGCGTACCTCGAGTCGAGGAGGACGTCGTCGCGTAGCGACGATGAATGCTGAGACAAGCACGTGACACTACTACCACCCTATCTTAGCATAACGCGAGTCGACTTGGACGTCGTCGCAGTAGCGATGACAGACACCGAGACGAGCACGTGACACCACTGCCACCCTGTCTATCTTAAGATCACGCGAGTCGAGGCAGACATCGTCGCGGTAGCAACGACGGATGCCGAGATGAGCACGTGACACCACTATCACCCTATCTATCTTAGGGTCATGCGAGTCGAGGCAGACATCATAGCGGTAGCGAGAAAGGATGCTGAGACGAACACGTGACACCACTGCCACCCTGTCTATCTTAGGGTCACGCAAGTCGAGGCGGCCATCATCGCGGTAGCGACGATTGACGCCGAGACGAGCACGTGACACCACTGCCACCCTGTCATAGCGTAACGCGAGTCAAGGCGGAGTCCTCGCGGTATCAACAACGGACACCAAGACGAGCACATGACACCACTGCCACACAGTCTATCTTAGGGTTACGCGAGTCGAGGTGGACGTCATCGTGGTAGCAACGGCGGACGCCTAGACGAGCACGTGACACCACTACCACCCTGTCTTAGCGTAACGAGAGTCGAGGCAGACATTGTCACGGTAGCGACGATGGACGCCGAGATGAGCACGTGACACCACTGCCACCCTGTCTTAGCGTTACGTGAGTCAAGGCGGATGTCGTCACGGTAGCGACGACGGACGCCGAGATGAGCATGTGACACCACTGCCACTCTGTCTTATCGTAACGCGAGTCGAGGCGGACGTCATCGCGGTAGTGACGATAGACGCCGAGACGAGCATGTGACACCACTGCCATCCTGTCTATCTTAGAGTTACGTGAGTGAAGGCGGACGTCGTCGCGGTAGCGACGACGGACGCCGAGACGAGCATGTGACACCACTGCCACCCTGTCTTAGCGTAACGCGAGTCGAGGCGGACGTCGTCGCGGTAGCGACGACGGATGCCGAGACGAGCACGTGACACCACTGCATCCTGTCTATCTTAGGTTCACGTGATTCAAGGCGAGTCGAGGCGGACATTGTCGTGGTAGCGATGACGGACGCCGAGACGAGCACATGACACCACTGCCACCCTGTCTATCTTTGGGTGACACGAGTCGAGGCGAATCGAGGCGGACGTCATCGCGGTAGCGACGACGGACGCCGAGACTAGCACATGACACCACTACCACCCTGTCTATCTTAGGGTCACGCGAGTCAAGTCGGACGTCGTTGCGGTAGTGACGATGGACGCCGAGACGAGCACGTGACACCACTGCCACCCAGTCTATATTAGGGTTACGCGAGTCAAGGCGGATGTCATCATGGTAGCAACGACGGACGCCGAGACAAGCACGTGACACCACTGCCACCCTATCTTAGCGTAACGCGACTCGAGGCGGACATCGTCGCTGTAGCGATGATGGACGCCGAGATGAGCACGTGTTACCACTACCAACCTGTCTATCTTAGGGTTACGCGAGTTGATGCTGACGTTGTGGCGGTAGCGACGATGGACACCGAGACGAGCATGTGTGTAACGACCCGAGACCGACGCTCCAGATGCCTTCCATGCATTCCGAGTTTTGCCGGGCGATTTATTTGTCTATTACATTCTTCATAGCATCATTTGCATTGCATCATGTCATCATGCCATCAATTTCCAAAACCAACTAAAACTCACACAAATAAATTGTATGGATCTTCGATCCATTTAAACCGAGGGAAATGCACATGGTGATTTCTCTTTATAACACATATCCTCCCAATATTAATAGGGAGCCATAAAATTATATTCCATTAATTTGGAATTTACCACAACACACGTGCATGTTAAATCCCTTGGCCTTTCCTTCTTCAAGTTTTGACTCTCTGACCTTGCCTATAATTATTTTCCCATTTATCAAGGCTCTGTCTAAATTCCCAACATTTTTGGACACTCCTAAACCCTAGACTCCATTCAAACTCCTTTGGCGCAAGTTAAATAATTTTGGATTTAACTTCGCCTATTTTGCTGGAACCACTTTTGTTGGGTTGGAAATATTCCATAAAGCCTTACAAAAATATCCCAACATTTTATTCTTCCCCATGGCCTCTTCTCTTGATTCTATTTGGTCTCTCTCTATTTTTTGTAGGGAGAATATAAAGAGAGAGGGGAGCAGTGCTTAGCCGAAGCCCGCTTAAGGCCCACCTGCGGCCTAACCTAGCCGGCCCAAGAGGCCTGCCTGGTCTCCTCTTATCCACCCACTCGCTCGACCCCCTCTCCCTCATTCCCCTGCTCGTGCCGCCACACACACAACACACGCACGCAGAGGGGCAGCGCCCCACGCCCGATCCCGTCGACCGCTACCTTGGCCTCTGGCAATGGCGCCCACGCCGATGACCCTGCAGGCCGCTGCCCCGCGCCATCTCCGCCTTCCTCTTCCCCGTGCTCGACGCCTTCCCTTCTGCGGCTGCTCGCGCCTGCCGCCCGATGCCCTCTGCGCCTCGATCCCCGGTCGCCAAAGACCTCGCGCCCGAGGGCCTCGCCGACCACCATCGCCTTCGGGTGCTGCGCCGGAGTTCCACCTCTTCGGAGCAGCCCAGCGGACCAGGCCACCCCTACCGCACCTCTCCTTTCTCCCCCTAGTTCCCTTTCTCTTTGACTCTCTCTCTCCCGACTCAAATCGCTCCCTCTCTCGTCTCTGTCTAACAGGAAGCCCCGAGGAGCTGCCCTCGTCCCCGACGCCGGCAAGCTCGCCGCTGTCCTCGTGCTGCAAAGCTACCGTGCCCACCTCCGCAAACCTACCTCGTTGGACCCCTACCCCGGCTCCATCTCCACGCCATGACCATCCGCCTCTGCTCGTGGCGAAGCTCCTCCTGC
Organism: Thinopyrum elongatum; assembly: GCA_011799875.1. Classification (NCBI taxonomy): domain Eukaryota; kingdom Viridiplantae; phylum Streptophyta; class Magnoliopsida; order Poales; family Poaceae; genus Thinopyrum; species Thinopyrum elongatum. Next base: position 316,254,607 of record CM022298.1, read on the forward strand.
ATCTCTGCATCGCTTGCGCCTCCCCTTCCTGATCTCGACCTCGAGCCGTTGCTCTTTCTATGCCCCGTGGTCAGTTTGGCAGTCCACCTTCACCTCCATGCTCCGGTCACGAACCTCCAATACCACCGTTGCAACGTTGAGACCTCTGCCCCGGAGTACCTCAAGTTTGTCTACACGAAACTGCAAAGTACCTCTACGCACAGATACGCCAAGACCGTCCCGGATATCGCCAAGTACCACGACGATATGAGTACAACTACCATCGCGTGAACCACTACTTCCACTACGGCATGAGTACAACTACTTCCACTATGACTGTTGCGAGAACGTCTACTTCCTCTACATTGCACCGAACTCGTTCCGCCTGAAAACGCACTCTTCGAAGGTATAACCCGAGACGACTGCGATGAGATGACCTTGTGTTGTATGAGATGCTCGTGTTTGCACCGTGTTCAAATTGTCTCATGCACGTTGCCCCTCTTTTGCCATGCCGTCAACCCGTGGGAACCCGGTAACCGGGATCGCCCCACCATCTTTTGCATGTTTCGTACATCCCACACTTTCTTTTGCACCGACATCTCGATGAGTTGTTGGATCATCGGAATGTTGCCGTGGCACCCCTTTCGTTCCGCCACGGTGACAAATGCTCTAACATGCTCATGTCAACATTTTCTTAAAAATTACATATAACTTGCATATGTCATCCGCATCATGATAACAACATTTAAAATGTTTAAAATTGTTGTTTGCATTAAATTGCTAAATGACACATGGGGATTTTTCGGAATTGTTATTTGTTGTTCCGGCCTCATTTAAACTTGCCTAAATAGTTAGTTTACTTATGCTTCACCTCTTGCCATGTTTAACAACATTTAATATTGTTGTGTAGCATAAACAAGAGTGAACAAAATATTGTTGTGTAGCATAAACAAGAGTTTACTTATGTGGTGTTTCGTCAGTATGCAACTCGTTGCATATTGAGCTCCACTTAATTTGTAGTATTGTTTGTTGCACTTTTCCATGCCATGCCTCATTAAAATGGACATGCATCATACTTGGTTGCGCATCATGCCATGTTTATGCTTGTTGGTTTACCATGTTGTTTGCTTCTTTCCGGTGCCGCTTCTTAGTCCCGGTAACATTGCGATTCTGAGGATCCGTTCGACTACGTTGGTTCATCTACTTCATGGATTCGGTCTTCTTCCTAGCGGGATTTCAGGCAAGATGACCATCACCTTGGATCTCACTACTATCTTTGCTATGCTAGTTGTCTCGATGCTATCGCTATGTCGCGCTACCTACCACTTGTTTATCAAGCCTTCCAAATTGTCATGATAAGCCTCTAACCTTTTCCACAATCCCAGCAAACCGTTGTTTGGCTATGTTACCGCTTTGCTCAGCCCTTCTTATAGCGTTGCTAGTTGCAGGTGCAGTTGCAGGTTTTTCCATGTTGGAACATGGATATCATGGATATCTTGGGATATCACAATATCTCTTATTTAATATATGCATCTATATACTGGGTAAAGGGTGGAAGGCTCGGCCTTGTGCCTGGTGTTTTGGTCCACTCTTGCCGCCCTAGTTTCCGTCATACCGGTGTTATGTTCCTTGATTTTTGCGTTCCTAACACGGTCGGGGTTTATGGGCCCCCCTTGACAGTTCGCTTTGAATAAAACTCTTCCAGCAAGGCCCAACATTGGTTTTACCATTTGCCTAATAACAACTAAAACTTGCATAGGGACTTACCGGTACCCGAGGATAATTAATCAACAACCCCGGGCCAGTGCTCCTCATGAGTGTTGGTCCAAAACAGAGCACCTTGCGGCGCCCCCTTGGCAACTTGGGTCTCAGCCAATCATAAGCTTCGCTCATCCGTCGTGGCCTGAGACGAGATACGCACGGCTACTATCAGGGTGTCGGCACATCGGGAGGTCTTGCTAGTTTTGTTTTACCATTGTCGAAATGTCTTGTGCACCGGGATTCCGAGTTTGATCGGGTTGTCCCCAAGATGGAGATTTGCCTCCGCTAACCGTGAGAGTTTGTCATGGACTAAGTTGGAACACCCCTGCAGGGTTTGATCTTTCGAAAGCCGTGCCCACGGTTATGTGGCAGATGGGAATTTTTAATATCCGGTCGTAGAGAACTTGACACCAGATCCGAATTAAAACACACCAACCGCGAGCATAACCGTGACTGTCTCTTTTCGAGCGAGTTCGAGAAGAGAACACGGTGGGGTTATGTTTGACTCGTAAGTAGTTCAGGATCACTTATTGATCATTACTAGTTTGCGACCGTTATGCGTAGTTGCTCTTCTTACTCTTGTACTCGTAAGTTAGCCACCATACAATGCTTAGTGCTTGCCGCAACCTCACCACTTATCCATTCCTTACCCATTAAGCTTTGCTAGTCTTGATACCCATGGTAATGGGATTGCTGAGTCCTCGTGGCTCACAGTTTTCTACAATAACAGTTGCAGGTACAGGTAATGCGATGATCTGACGTGAGAGCGATGCTTGCTTGTTTTGGAGTTCTACTGCTTTTTCTTCGATCAAGGGATAGGTTCCGGGTCGGGGAGCCTGGGATTAGCAGGGTGGATGTCGTTCTTCTTTTTAGTTTGTTTTCATCCGTAGTCGGATCCTGCTCTTCTGTATGATGATTGCTATGTATTCATGTTGTAGCTTGTGGCGAGTGTAAGCCTTTATCTTGTATTCTCATCTATTCAGTACATGGTATGTTGTAATGATATCCACCTTGCTATGCGCTCGAAATGCGATTGTGCCCCAATCATGAATTCATCACGTGATTGGGATAGAATCGAATCTTGCGCGCTATAACGTGACACCACTGCCATCCTTTGCTATCGTAATGCGAGTCGAGTCGGACGTCGTCGCGGTAGTGACAACGGACGCCGAGATGAGCATGTGACACCACTGCCACCCTGTCTATCTTAGGGTTACGCGAGTCGAGGCGGACGTCATCGCGGTAGCGAAGACGGACACCGGGACGAGCACGTGACACCACTGCCACCTTGTTTATCTTTGGGTTACGCGAGTTGAGGCGGACATCGTCGCTGTAGCGACGATGGACGTTGAGACGAGCACGTGATACCACTGCCACCCTGTCTATCTTAGGGTCATGAGAGTCGAGGCGGACGTCGTCGTGGTAGTGATGATGGACGCCGAGACGAGCACGTGACAACACTGCCACCCTGTCTATCTTAGGTTTACGCGAGTCGAGGCGGACCTCATCGCGGTAGCGATGATGGATGCCGAGACGAGCACGTGACACCACTGCCACCCTGTCTTAGCGTACCGTGAGTCGAGACGGACGTCGTCGCGGTAGCGAAGACGAACGCCGAGACGAGCACGTGACACTACTGCCACCCTATCTTAGCATAACGCGAGTTGAGGCGGACGTCGTTGCGGTAGCGTTGACGGACGCCGAGACGAGCACGTGACACCACTGCCACCCTATCTATCTTAGGGTCATGCGAGTCGAGGCGGACGTCATTGCGGTAGCAACGACGGACCCCGAGATGTGCACGTGACACCACTGCCATCCTATCTATCTTAGGGTCATGCGAGTCGAGGCGAACGTCGTCGCGGTTGATAGGACGGACGCCGAGACAAGCACGTGACACCACTGCCACCCTGTCTATCTTAGGGTCACGCAAGTCGAGGAAGACATCATTACGGTAGTGACGATGGATGCCGAGACGAGAACATAACACCACAGCCACCCTGTCTTAGCGTAACGTGAGTCGAGGCGCACATCGTCACGGACGCCGAGATGAGCACGTGACACCACTGCATCCTGTCTATCTTAGGGTCACGCGATTCGAGGCGATTCGAGGCGGACGTCGTCGCGGTAGCGACGACGGACGCCGAGACGAGCATGTGACACCACTGCCACCCTGTCTATCTTACGGTGACGCGAGTCAAGGCGATTCGAGGCGGACATCGTCGCGGTAGCGACGACGAACGCCGAGACTAGCACATGACATCACTGCCACCCTGTCTATCTTAGGGTCACGCGAGTTGAGGCGGACGTCCTTGCGGTAGCGACGATGAACGCCGAGACGAGCACGTGACACCACTGCCACACAGTCTATCTTAGGGTTACGCGAGTCAAGGCAGACGTCGTCGTGGTAGCGATGACGGCCGTCGAGACGACCACATGACACCACTGCCAACCTGTCTTAGCGTAACGTGAGTCGTGGCGGACATCATCGCGGTAGCGACGGCGGATGCTGAGACGAGCACGTGACACCACTGCCACCCTGTCTATCTTAGGGTCACGTGAGTCAAGGCGAGTCGAAGCGGACGTCGTTGCGGTAGCGTTGATGGACGCCGAGATGAGTACGTGACACCACTGCCACCCTGTCTATCTTAGGGTCACGAGAGTCGAGGCGGATGTCATCGCGGTAGCGACGGCAGTCGCCGACACGAGCACGTGACCCCACTGCCACCCTGTCTATCTTAGGGTTACGCGAGTCGAGGCGGACGTCATCGCGGTAGCGACGACGGACGCCGAGACGAGCATGTGACACCACTGCCACCCTGTCTATCTTAGAGTTACGTGAGACGAGGCGGACATCATCGTCGTAGCGAGGACGGACACCGGGACGAGCACGTGAACACACATTGCATCCTATCTATCTTAGGGTCATTGGATTCGAGCGAGTCGAGGCGGACATCATCGCGGTTCGACGATGGACGCCGAGACGAGCACGTGACACCACTTCCACCAGTCTATCTTAGGGTGACGCGAGTCGAGGAGGCGGACGTCATCGCGTTTGCGACGACGGACGCCGAGACTAGCACGTGACACCACTGCCACCCTGTCTATCTTAGGTCACGCGAGTCGAGGCGGACGTCATTGCGGTAGCGACGACGGACATCGAGACAAGCACTGACACCACTGCCACCCAGTCTACCTTAGGGTTACGCGAGTCAAGGCGGACGTCATCGCGGTAGTGACGATAGACGCCGAGACGCGCACGTGATACCACTGCACCCTGTCTATCTTAGGTTACGCGACTCGAGGCGGACATCATCGCTGTAGCGAAACGAACGTTGGGACGAGCACGTGACACCACTGCCACCGTTGTCTATCATATGGTTACGCAAGTCGAGGCGGACGTCATCGCGGTAGCGACGATGGACGCCGAGACGAGCACGTGACACCACTGCCACCCTGTCTATCTTAGGGTCACGCGAGTCGAGGTGGACGTCGTCGCGGAAGCGACGACGGACACCGAGACGAGCACGTGACACCACTGCCACCCTATCTATCTTAGGGTCATGCGAGTCGAGGCGGACGTCGTCGCGGTAGCAACGACGGACCCCGAGATGAGCACGTGACACCACTGCCATCCTATCTATCTTAGGGTCATGCGAGTCGAGGCGAACGTCGTCGCGGTTGATAGGACGGACGCCGAGACAAGCATGTGACACCACTGCCACCCTGTCTATCTTAGGGTCACGCAAGTCGAGGAAGACATCATTACGGTAGCGACGATGGATGCCGAGACGAGAACATAACACCACAGCCACCCTGTCTTAGCGTAACGTGAGTCGAGGCGCACATCGTCACGGACGCCGAGATGAGCACGTGACACCACTGCATCCTGTCTATCTTAGGGTCACGCGATTCGAGGCGGACGTCGTCGCGGTAGCGACGACGGACGCCGAGACGAGCATGTGACACCACTGCCACCCTGTCTATCTTACGGTGACGCGAGTCAAGGCGATTCGAGGCGGACATCGTCGCAGTAGCGACGACGAACGCCGAGACTAGCACATGACATCACTGCCACCCTGTCTATCTTAGGGTCACGCGAGTTGAGGCGGACGTCCTTGCGGTAGCAACGATGAATGCCGAGACGAGCACGTGACACCACTGCCACACAGTCTATCTTAGGGTTACGCGAGTCAAGGCAGACGTCGTCGTGGTAGCGACGACGGCCGTCGAGACGACCACATGACACCACTGCCAACCTGTCTTAGCGTAACGTGAGTCGTGGCGGACATCATCGCGGTAGCGACGGCGGATGCTGAGACGAGCACGTGACACCACTGCCACCCTGTCTATCTTAGGGTCACGTGAGTCAAGGCGAGTCGAAGCGGACGTCGTTGCGGTAGCGTTGATGGACGCCGAGACGAGTACGTGACACCACTGCCACCCTGTCTATCTTAGGGTCACGAGAGTCGAGGCGGATGTCATCGCGGTAGCGACGGCAGTCGCCGACACGAGCACGTGACCCCACTGCCACCCTGTCTATCTTAGGGTTACGCGAGTCGAGGCGGACGTCATCGCGGTAGCGACGACGGACGCCGAGACGAGCATGTGACACCACTGCCACCCTGTCTATCTTAGAGTTACGTGAGACGAGGCGGACATCATCGTCGTAGCGAGGACGGACACCGGGACGAGCACGTGACACCATTGCATCCTATCTATCTTAGGGTCATTGGATTCGAGGCGAGTCGAGGCGGACATCATCGCGGTATCGACGATGGACGCCGAGACGAGCACGTGACACCACTTCCACCCAGTCTATCTTAGGGTGACGCGAGTCGAGGCGGACGTCATCGCGGTAGCGACGACGGACGCCGAGACTAGCACGTGACACCACTGCCACCCTGTCTATCTTAGGGTCACGCGAGTCGAGGCGGACGTCATTGCGGTAGCGACGACGGACATCGAGACAAGCACGTGACACCACTGCCACCCAGTCTACCTTAGGGTTACGCGAGTCAAGGCGGACGTCATCGCGGTAGTGACGATAGACGCCGAGACGCGCACGTGATACCACTGCCACCCTGTCTATCTTAGGGTTACGCGACTCGAGGCGGACATCATCGCTGTAGCGAAGACGAACGTTGGGACGAGCACGTGACACCACTGCCACCTTGTCTATCATATGGTTACGCAAGTCGAGGCGGACGTCATCGCGGTAGCGACGATGGACGCCGAGACGAGCACGTGACACCACTGCCACCCTGTCTATCTTAGGGTCACGCGAGTCGAGGTGGACGTCGTCGCGGAAGCGACGACGGACACCGAGACGACCACGTGACACCACTGCCACGCTGTTTTATCGTAACGCGAGTCGAGGCGGACGTCATCACGGTAGTGACGACGGACACTGGGATGAGCACGTGACACCACTGCCACCCTGTCTATCTTAGGGTCACGCGAGTGGAGGCGCACATCGTCACGGTAGCGACGATGGACGCCGAGACGAGCACGTGACAACACTGCCACCCTGTCTATCTTAGGGTTACATGAGTCAAGGCGGACATTGTCGTGGTAGCGACAACGGACACCAAGACGAGCACGTGACACCACTGCCACCCTGCCTATGTTAGGGTCACGCGAGTCGAGGCGGACGTTGTCGCGGTAGCAACGACGGATGCCGAGACAAGCACGTGACACCACTGCCACCCTATCTATCTTAGGGTCATGCGAGTCGAGGCAGACGTCATCGCGGTAGCGAGGACGAACGCCGAGACGAGCATGTGACACCACTGCCACCCTATCTATCTTAGGGTTACGCGAGTCGAGGCGGACATCGTCGCGGTAGCAACGGCGGATGCCTAGACGAGCACGTGACACCACTACCACACTGTCTTAGTGTAACAAGAGTCGAGGCAGACATTATCGCGGTAGCGGCGACGGACGCCAAGATGAGCACGTGACACCACTGCCATCCTGTCTTAGCGTAACGTGAGAGAAGGTGGACGTCGTCGCGGTAGCGACGACGGACGCCGAGACGAGCATGTGACACCACTGCCAATCTATCTTATCGTAACGCGAGTCGAGCCGGACGTCATCGCGGTAGCGACGACAGACGCCGAGACGAGCATGTGACACACACTGCCACCCTGTCTATCTTAGAGTTACGTGAGACGAGGCGGACGTCGTCGCGGTAGCGACGCCGGACGCCGAGATGAGCATGTGACACCACTGCCACCCTGTCTTAGCGTAACACGAGTCGAGGTGGACGTCGTCGCGGTAGCGACCACGGACGCCGAGACGAGCATGTGACACCACTGCATCCTGTCTATCTTAGGGTCACACGATTCGAGGCGAGTCGAGGCGGACGTCATCGCGGTAGCGACGACGGACGCCGAGACAAGCACGTGACACCACTGCCAACATGTCTATCTTAGGTTGACGCGAGTCAAGGCGGACGTCATCGGGGTAGCGACAACGGACACCGAGACTAGCATGTGACACCACTTGTCAGGACCCCGATTCTAAGTCACACCGATCTAGCCTGTAACACCTCATATCACTTTGCGGCCTCACGCACGGTATTCCCACGGGTGTCGCCTTACCATGGCCCAGGACCGTTTGCGCCTTTTGGCTCACGTATATGATAGTGTTGCTAGCATCCATATGACAGAGAACCCGGGCCGACATGGCTAGTCGTGAACCCAAAGCGGCGCTAACTTACGGTGACAAGCATACATGAATCAACATTGAGCATGTCGGTCAGCAGCGTGTGAATCCGGGCTGTAGCACTGGGCTAATAGGACTCTGGGAACCCGGGCTGTAGCAGGCTAGGCAGGACTCCGGATATCACCGCGTGACATTTCCCCGAAGGGACAGACACAGGAATGAAGTGAAACACATGCCGGCCAGTCTAAGTGTTCCGAAGCAGTAGTGCTGGGCTAGCAGGACTTCGGTAAACCGGGCTGTAGCGGACTACCAAGGCTCAGTGGAGACACCAGACTACATTTCCCCATAAGAGAGGCTGCCAAGGATAAACAACTAGATAGTCGGATCCCACACATACCAAGCATTTCAATCACACACACAATATGCTCGATATGTGTAAATACAACATGGCATCACAACAAAACTCTACAACTCAAAGTACTTTATTTAAAGGCTCCGGGGAGCCATAAATAACATGTTCATACAGATAGGGGTCACACGACCCGACACTCAAGTCATACAAACATACAAGCACATGCGGAAGCAACTAGTCTGAGTACAGACACTAGAAAGAAAGAAGGCTTGACGAAGCCTGTCTATCTACATACGCCCTTCACAAGCTCAGGTCACCACCTGGGTAGCAAGTCACTCGTCAACGTCGAGATCTACATAGAACCCTTCGGAGGGGGCGGTGTTCTCGTCTGCAACAGTTATTAAAGCAACATGAGTACAAAGGTACTCAGGAAGTCTTACAATAGATCCTAATATACATGCGCATTATCAAGAAGGGTGGTGGAGTTATTGCAGCAAGCCAGCTTTGACTCTTGGCTACGCTATCCTACGAGACATCACTTGTGAAATTAGTTTTCGCACACGAGTCCACTAATCACCATCACAATACTCCATCGTGGATCCTCACTCGTAATCCTACGATAGGGCCATCCGCGGTACTCACACTTATCTTGAGTCTTTTAGTAGTAACCATTAACTTGTCTATGAACTGCATAAGTGACCAAGTAGTCCTTTACTGCGGACGCGGCTATTCGAATAGTATTATACCCTGCAGGGGTGTACTTCTTCACACACGCTTTCACCACTTATCGCTGCTACACGACATGTACCCGGCAACCTTCAAGCGGAAGCCAACGAGGGTGTCGGCCACGACCTGACAAAACACACGAGTCTCTAGTCCAGGTTTATCGCCTATTCGGGTTCCATCCGCAAGGAAATCCGGCCGGGGTGTCCTCAATGGCCCCAAACGATGTGTGCAGGGTTCACGAGACACCAAACAGGCGACCCGGTACACCGTGCCACGTGCCTACCGCATCACAGCCCACCCCTAAGGTCAGCGCTGCGCACGACCTCCAGTAACTACAAACACCAGAAACTACTTGCAACTCCTGGACAGAGGACGGGGTGGTTAATAATTCGAGAGAGTCAATTAAGGATCCCAATGTGTGGTAATAGCTCAATCTTAAATCACGCATACAGATCTCAGTTCTTAAGGACGGCCTCAATGAAACAACCCACCATGTACTCCTACATGGCCTCTCATCGATACCTTTACCAAAACATGTTCAACACTTCACTCTCATTACCGACACAACCATTCACTCTAGTTCATCACCCTGATGAGCCAGACCTGACAAAACTCTAAGCATAGCAGGCATAGCATGGTAGGAAACACAGACATGGCTCAATCAACTCCTACACATGCTAGTGGGTTTCATCTAGTTACTGTGGCAATGACAGGTCATGCAGAGGATATGGGTTCAACTACCGCAACACACAGCAGTTTGAAACGCGTTGTCTTAATGCAGTAAACGAGAGCAGAAGTGAGAAGATGGGTTTGTATCGAAATGATCAATGGGGTTGCTTGCCTGACAGAGTGGTAGTGGAATACTGCCCTTCAGTTGGATACTCGTGAATATCCTCGGAGGCAGAACCTACCACGAAGAACACATCGAAACACAATCATCACATGGCAATATGCAACAATATGATGCATGCTATGACATGGCAAAATGAGTGTGTTTTGGCTAATGCATCTTAGAACAGATTGGTTTGAGTTCATTTGAATGAAGGATTAAAATGCAAACCCAAAATAAGAGGTCATATTAGTGCATTAACTTGTTTCATCTAATCAGCAAGGTTAAAGTGTTCTGACATGCATGAAACCAGTACAGATGGAAAGATTGGATTTTTCTGATCCAAATTCATATATAATTTGTTTGATTTGGAGCTACGGTTGAATTACTATGAATTTTTGAAGTCTGTAGTATTTTCTGGAATTTCCTGAATAAAAATAAATCCAGAAAAATACTTATTGCGTCAGCATTGCGTCAGGGTGACGTCAGCAGTCAACGGGGTCGTCCAGGTCAAACCTGGCCAGTGGGTCCCGCGTGTCAGTGTCATTAGTCTAACTAATTTTTAGTTAGTCCTAATCCTAAGTTAATTAGCAGGCGGGTCCCACCTGTCATAGACCCAGGGGGGTCAAACTGGGTCAGCGGGGTCAAACCCGCCGACGTTTAGCCGCCGGCGAGGCTAGACGCGGCGGGGCAGTGCGGGATTCGTGCTCCGGCAACCAAAACGATGGCGGAGCACATCTACGTGATGCGGCGAGTGAGCCGCGTCGAGTGGTGGCAGTGGGTGGAGCTGGGGTGGCCGGAAACGACGCCGGCGATGAGCTGTGCGGCTGCAGGAGTTCGGGCGAGTTCGGGCTCGTCGCTAGGGGGCACGGCGAGGTGCGTGGAGTGGTGCTGCGGGCTCCTGTGAGTGCGGCGAAGACGATGGCGTGCTCAGAATCGAGCCAACATGGCTGTGGCCATGACGGCGATGTGCAGAGGCAGCGGCGAGTGCGGCCGAGCTCGGTGCAGTCGATGCAGGGCTCGAGAGCGAGAACGGAAAAGATGGGGAGGAGGCTGAGCTCACGGCGGTCACGACGGAGCAGTCGGCGAGGTCGGGGGCGAGCCGGAGCAAGCGGGGCGGAGAAATGGATCTCCGACGACGGGCATTGAAGACGAGGTCGGTGCGGTGGCTTCAGGGCGAACGAGCGCTCGGGGCTCGGTCTGCTCGACGGAGAGGACGGTGGCGGAGCTGCTGGACAGGGTGGGGCGACGAGGAGGCGACGGTGGCCGCGGTTACGTCGGCGGTGCGGCTACGGCTGCGTCAGCCATGGTGGGGAGAGAGCGAGAGAGAGGCGCAGGGGGGAGAATGAGGTGTCTAGGGGGTCGAGGCGACGACGTGGAGGACGTCCAGGCGTCCAGCAGCTCGAGCGGCAAGCAGCTGGCGCCATGGCGAGCTCGCGCACGCCGGCGTCACCTCCCTGCCTACCTGGCGGGGACGAAGCAGCTGGCTGGCACGGGCCAGCACAGTGTTGGGCCGCCAGGTGGGCCGGCTGGTGGCTTTGCCAGGTAAGTTTGTTTTCCCTTTTATTTTCTGTTTTCTATATTTCTGCAAGTTTGTGGCTTTTCTAAAAATACCTAGGCACTTTCAAAAATCACCAAACTGCTCATTCCCACTGTATAGAGTATATCCAACATGGAACATTTCAGTTTGGGATTATTTGGACATTTAAAATATTTACTAGCATTTAAATGCCCAAATGCAAGTTACATATGATTTAATTCAATGACCTTATGATGACCTAGAAAAATGTGAACCAGTTTTGGCAGAGGTTCTAACCCAAGACAAAAATGATGGACATTTTAGAAGGGCATTTTAGGTTCATTGAAAAAGATTTTAGTAAACCCTAGTTGTTTCCAGGGGGGTGCTGGGGGTTCTATCATCCCCATTTCAAGTTTCTGGAAAAGTTTAAACATGATGCAACACTCTAATGCATGAACTAGCTAGGGTGTGACAACTCACGCCCACTCAAAAGAATCTCATCCCGAGATTTAGGATCCTCCGGGAAGAAGGTGGGGTACTCAAGTCGAAGAAGATCCTCCCTTTCCCAAGTAGCTTCTTTCTCGGAATGGTGTGACCATTGAACCTTGAGAAACTTGATATTCTGGCGTCGACTGGTACGTTCGGCTTGGTCAAGGATACGAACGGGATATTCTCGATATGTGAGATTATCTTGGAGGTCAAGCGTTTCGTGGTCCACTTCACGGATAAGATCCGAGAAGCAACGCCTGAGTTGAGAAACATGGAAGACATCATGAACTCTGGAGAGATGCGGAGGTAGTTCCAATTGGTAGGCAACTTCTCCTTGTTTGGCAAGAATGCGAAAGGGTCCAATGTAACGAGGAGCCAATTTACCCTTGATACCGAATCGATGGGTTGCCTTCAAAGGAGTAACCCGAAGGTAAGCCTTCTCGCCAACTTCATAAGTTATGAGCTTATGTTTGCGGTCATATTGGCTCTTTTGACGAGATTGGGCTGTTTTCAATTTCTCACAAATAATGCGAACCTGCTCTTCTGCTTCCTGAATCATATCCGGGCCAAAGAGTTGTCTTTCCCCGGTTTCTGACCAGTTAAGAGGCGTTCGGCATTTTCGTCCATAGAGAACTTCGAAAGGGGCTTTGCCCAAGCTAGCTTGATAACTATTGTTATAGGCAAATTCGGCGAATGGAAGACATTTCTCCCAATCCATACCGAAAGAGATGACAGAAGCTCGGAGCATATCTTCCAGAATTTGATTGACTCGTTCTACTTGACTACTTGATTGAGGGTGGAAGGCGGTGCTAAAGGAGAGACGAGTTCCCATAGCATTTTGGAAACTTTCCCAAAATCGAGAGGTGAAAAGACTTCCACGGTCTGAGTTAATCTCCAATGGAACATCATGAAGAGACACTATTCGGGAGATGTACAAGTCAGCTAGCTGGCTAGTGGTCATACTCTCACGAACAGGTAGGAAGTGAGCTACTTTGGAAAGACGATCGACAACGACGAAGAGAGCATTATTCCCTCTCTTGGTCCTGGAAAACCCGGTAATGAAATCCATACTAATTTTATCCCATTTCCATTCAGGAATAACCAAAGGTTGAAGGTTGCCAGCAGGCCGTTGATGCTCTGCTTTAACACGACGACATATGTCGCAATTAGCAATGTATTGGGCGATTTCTCTCTTCATCCTAGTCCACCAAAACCTCTGGTGTAGGTCTTGATACATTTTAGTACTACCGGGATGAATGGTGAGAGGGGATTCATGAGCTTCCTTAAGGATCAATTGCCGTAGCTGTTGTTTCTTGGGAACAACTAGGCGGTTCTCGAAGAAGACAACACCTCGCTCATCCATGGAGAAACACTTAGCAGCTCCGCTAGCAATGTTCTCCTTGATCCGAGATATTCCTCTATCATACTGCTGAGCGGTTATGATTTGATCCATAAGGTTAGGTTTCGCCACCAGGGTGGATAGGAATCCTCGAGGAACAATGTGAAGGTTAAGCTTACGGAATTCCTCGTGGAGAAGTGATTGACTTTGTTGTAACATCAAGTTGTTACAATAAGATTTACGACTTAGCGCATCAGCCATGACATTGGCTTTGCCCGGGGTGTAAGTTATTCCTAAGTCATAATCTGTAATCAACTCGACCCAACGTCTTTGCCTGAGATTCAAATCCGGTTGGGTGAAGATGTATTTCAGACTTTGGTGATCGGTGTAAATTTCGCAACGATTACCAAGAAGGTAATGTCGCCATGTTTTGAGTGCATGGACCACAACTGCAAGCTCTAAATCATGTGTGGGATAGTTATCCTCATGTGGACGCAACTGTCGAGAAGCATAGGCAATCACATGACGATCTTGCATGAGTATGCAACCTAGTCCTTGTCGCGAGGCGTCGCAATAGATAACAAAGTCCTTAGAAAAATCTGGTGGCACAAGTACGGGAGCAGATGTCAGGCGTCTTTTCAATTCCTGAAAGCTGAACTCGCACTGTGGGGTCCACTCGAACTTTTTATCTTTCTTGAGAAGTTCAGTTAGAGGTTTAGCAACCTTGGAGAAATTCTCGATGAAGCGGCGACAGTAGCTCGCTAAGCCAAGGAAACTCCAAACTTGCTTGACCGTTTCAGGTGGAGTCCAATCAAGGACGGCTTGAACTCGCTCGGGATTGACAGCAATACCCTTACCAGAGATTACGTGGCCTAGATAGGTCACTTCTGGCAACAAAAATTCACACTTAGAGAATTTGGCATAAAGGCGATGCTCTCGAAGTGTCATCAATACTTGCCTTAGATGCTCGGCATGTTCTTCCTCACTCTTGGAGTAGATGAGTATATCATCGAGGTATACCACGACGAATTTATCCAAATACTCCATGAAGATCGAGTTCATTAACCGAGAGAAAGTGGCTGGAGCATTGGTTAAACCGAAGGACATGACGGTGTACTCGTATTGGCCATAACGAGTAACAAAGGCCGTTTTAGGAATGTCCCCGTTCTTGATTTTGATTTGATGGTATCCCAACCTCAAATCCATTTTGGAAAAGACTGAGGATCCTGCGAGCTTATCATACAGATCGTTGATCCTGGGGAGCGGATACTTGTTCTTGATAGTGACCAAGTTGACAGATCGGTAATCTACAACCATCCGATCCGTTCCATCCTTCTTCTTGACGAAGAGGACGGGGCAAGCCCATGGAGAAGAACTAGGACGGATGAAACCCTTTTTCAAGGACTCATTGAGTTGTTTCTTAAGCTCGGCTAGTTCTAGGGGTGCCATCTTATAGGGTCTTCTAGAGATTGGGACGGTTCCTGGAACAAGGTCTATCACGAACTCGACATCCCTGTCAGGTGGAACACCTGGCAGTTCTTCTGGAAAGACATCCGGGAAGTCACGGACTACCGGAATATCTTCAAGGTCTGGAAGAGGGTTGGCATTTAGGGAGTAGAGCTGACACTTAGACACTCAGGTCAAAACATTGACTGTCTTGCCCGATGGATGGGTGAGTTGAACAGTTCTAGTAGAGCAATCAATCTTAGCATAATGGGCTGACATCCAGTCCATACCCAAGATGATGTTTATGTCCGAGGACTTGAGAGCTATTAGTGATGCAAGGAAGACCAATCTATCGACCAGAATTTCATTTCCATGGCTTATTCTAGAGGTTTGCCATCTAGAACCAGGGGTTTGAATTACCATGGAGGTGGGCATGTCACAAAATGTGGTGTTGTGCAATCGAGCATAGCTCTCAGAGATAAAAGAATGAGATGCTCCAGTATCACAAAGAACAGTTGCCGGATGGCAGTTAACAAGGAGCGTACCAAGGACGACGTTGGGATCCTCATGAGTTTCTTCAGCTGAGACATAGTTGACATGGCCACGTGCAGTGGTGCCTGGCTTAGCGTAATATGTCTTTCCCGCTGGCTTGTCACGACCAATGGACTTTCCGGGCTGATTGGGGTGGTTGTTCTGGGGACACTAGCGTAGGTAGTGACCCGTCTCTCCACACTTGAAGCATGTCACAACATTGGGGCGTGGAGCAGCATTAGCAGCGGGGCCACCATAGGCCTTGGGCGGTGCAAACTGCTGATTGGGGCGAGGCGCCTCGAAGGATGGCCTCAGAGTGAACCTGGGTGGCAGGGCTGTGTTTGGAATCCACACCCGGCGCTTCTGATGTCCAGAACCGGATGAAGAACCAAAGTCACGGGAGTGCTTGCGTGAGGCGTCATTGTCAGTCTGACCTGTCTCAGCACTGATGGCCTTATTCACTAACTTCTGAAAAGAGGTGCACTCATGTAGACGTAGATCACGACGAAGCTCGGGGCTAAGTCCCTTGCGGAACCTTGCCTGCTTCTTGGCGTCGGTGGATACCTCTTCAGGAGCATAACGTGCTAGATTTCCAAACTCACGGCTGTATGCATCCACGGTCAGTCTACCTTGGGTGAAATTGCAGAACTCCTCCCTCTTATGATCCATGAGACCTTCCGGGATGTGATGCTCACGGAAAGCCTCACTGAAATCAGCCCAAGTGGTAATCTGGCCAGCCGGGCGCATAGCCTCATAGTTTTCCCACCAAAGGCTAGCAGGGCCTTCGAGGTGATAGGCAGCATAGGTAACCTTATCAGCTTCGGCTACGTTGGCAGAACGTAGCTTATTGGTGATGCTGCGAAGCCAATCATTCGCATCGAGGGGCTCGACGGAATGATGGAATGTCGGTGGGTACAACTTGATAAAGTCATTGATTGACACCAATTTGTTCCTCTGATGACGTGCAGTATTCTCCTCAATGTGGGCTAGCAAGCGGTTGGTCTCACGCTTGTTTCTTTCTGCCTCCAGCATAACTTCGGCCAGAGAAGGCGGGTGAGGCAGATTCCCATCCCTAGCTGCACTGGCTTCACCCTGCTTCGGGGCAGCAGGGTTGTTGCGGGTATTAACCATCCTAGGAGAGACAAGACAAAGGCTTAGACAAGGATGGCAAAATGCTGGCAAGGAAGCGCAGAATGTACTGGACGACATGAAATGCTGAGATGTTCATTTGCACGACATGGTAATATAGAAACTGCCATATATATACCATCGGTCATACACACCGTACATAGTTTAGTACAAGCCTAGGCTAAAGTACAACTACGGTGAAAGACGTTACATCTCATCGGAGGCATTCCAAGCTCCTACACATTATTTTTCTACACCTCCGGAACGTGATACACACCAAGTCGTATCCCACGAGTCACGCAGTACTGTGGAGAATACAACTGTTACAATACTAGTGAAGCTACTACCAACTCAGACGTCTCCATAGTAATCTTCATAGAGATTACCACCATGTCCTAGGAGCTGAAAATGATCATCTGGAAACAGTCGGTCCTGTGGAGCTTGCGGTCCAAAAGGACTCGGATGTGGCCTTGGTCCAACAAACGGTGGCAGACGGGGTCCACGGGGAGGAGTGATGCCTCCTACATCACGCCAGTCCATACAATCTGGCAGACCAGACCGCACGGGGTACAAGTCCCTCATGTCCATATACCCAGCCTGCACGGCGGGTGCAAACCGTGTCAGAGTGGCCCAGTGATCAGAACGAGTGTTGAAGAGCTCTATTCGCAAGGCACGATTCTCACGGTCCTTGTCCTCAAGCAACTCGGTGGTGGTGCGAAGTAGTGAATCCTCATGGGTAGAGTCAGTGTAAAGGGCCTGATAGTACCCTTGTGCCCCAGGGAGTGATGCTGGCATATAGCGGAAATCAGTGTTCCGAAGCAAGGCAAGTCTGGCTCGCATGACAGTCATCATCGAGTAAGCAGCGTCTTGCACGGACATCTCGATGGTAACCCCAAGTCCAAAAGAGCAGTGGAGGGGTTCAGTAGCTCCAGGATAGGAAGGGTATATCCTGACCGTGCAAAGGTATTGACTTTGATTAAAGTCTCGAAACTGCTCCTCGACGGTATACTCAGGATACCATCAATAGCCTGTCTCGATCATCACTCGGACCAGCATGGCCATGTGACCAGGTACATCGAGGCACCGAGTCAGACGAACCACTTGATTCTAGGTGCGAGTGGCCATCTGAAAGCATGAAATAATGCAAAGGCATTAGAATTTTCTAGGAGAAATCAGACAGCATAACGGCTGTAAATGCTCAGGAAAAGATTTGAGACATTCACAACAGTTTGCAAGCCACTCAACAACATCATATCAAGGTTCTGGTTCAACTGACAACATACTAGAAGTAGTAGAAACTGAACTGAGGCTTGTAACGAACAATCCTATAAGTTACTACAGATTAGTAACACGTGAACCTGATAGAGAGAAGAGAACCTAGTCCTTAACCCACGTAGAAAGATAAGAGGATGACTCAGATCTGAGGGCATAAGGTAAAGGAGTAAAAAAACCTTACGTCCCTCCCACAATCAATTCCCCTACATATAACTAAAGCATTTCTAGACTCGACATCGGCCAGTTTGGCTCAACGAACCTACAGGCAGTCCGGCTCTGATGCCAATGCTGTCAGGACCCTGATTCTAAGTCACACCGATCTAGCCTGTAACACCTCATATCACTTTGCGGCCTCACACACGGTATTCCCACGGGTGTCGCCTTACCATGGCCCGGGACCGTTTGCGCCTTTTGGCTCACGTATATGATAGTGTTGCTAGCATCCATATGACAGAGAACCCGGGCCGACATGGCTAGTCATGAACCCAAAGCGGCGCTAACATACGGGGACAGGCATACATGAATCAACATCGAGCATGTTGGTCAGCAGCGTGTGAATCCGGGCTGTAGCACTGGGCTAACAGGACTCCGGGAACCCGGGCTGTAGCAGGCTAGGTAGGACTCCGGATATCACCGCGTGACATTTCCCTGAAGGGACAGACACAGGAACGAAGTGAAACACATGCCGGCCAGTCTAAGTGTTCCGGAGTAGTAGTGCTGGGCTAGCAGGACTCCGGTAAACCGGGCTTTAGCGGACTACCAAGGCTCAGTGGAGACACCAGACTACATTTCCCCATAAGAGAGGCTGCCAAGGATAAACAACTAGATAGTCGGATCCCACACATACCAAGCATTTCAATCATACACACAATATGCTCGATATGTGTAAATACAACATGGCATCACAACAAAACTCTACAACTCAAAGTACTTTCTTTAAAGGCTCCGGGGAGCCATACATAACATGTTCATACAGATAGGGGTCACACGACCCGACACTCAAGTCATACAAACATACAAGCACATGCGGAAGCAACTAGTCTGAGTACAGACACTAGAAAGAAAGAAGGCTTGACGAAGCCTGTCTATCTACATAGGCCCTTCACAAGCTCAGGTCACCACCTGGGTGGCAAGTCACTCGTCAACGTCGAGATCTACATAGAACCCTTCGGAGGGGGCGGTGTTCTCGTCTGCAACAACTATTAAAGCAACATGAGTACAAAGGTACTCAGCAAGTCTTACAACAGATCCTAATATACATGCGCATTCTCAAGAAGGGTGGTGGAGTTATTGCAGCAAGCCAGCTTTGACTCTTGGCTACGCTATCCTACGAGACATCACTTGTGAAATTAGTTTTCGCACACGAGTCCACTAATCACCATCACAATACTCCACCGTGGATCCTCCCTCGTAATCCTACGAGAGGGCCATCCGTGGTACTCACACTTATCTTGAGTCTTTTAGTAGTAACCATTAACTTGTCTATGAACTGCATAAGTGACCAAGTAGTCCTTTACCGTGGACGCGGCTATTCGAATAGTTTTATACCTTGCAGGGGTGTACTTCTTCACACACGCTTTCACCACTTATCGCCGCTACACGACATGTACCCGGCAACCTTCAAGCGGAAGCCCAGCGAGGG
Organism: Thinopyrum elongatum; assembly: GCA_011799875.1. Taxonomy (NCBI): domain Eukaryota; kingdom Viridiplantae; phylum Streptophyta; class Magnoliopsida; order Poales; family Poaceae; genus Thinopyrum; species Thinopyrum elongatum. The sequence goes on from CM022298.1 coordinate 316,274,292, forward strand.
TGTCGGCCACGACCTGACAAAACACACGAGTCTCTAGTCCAGGTTTATCGCCTATTCGGGTTCCATCCGCAAGGAAATCCGGCCGGGGTGTCCTCAACGGCCCCAAACGATGTGTGCAGGGTTCCCGAGACACCAAATGGGCGACCCGGTACACCGTGCCACGTGCCTACCGCATCACAGCCTACCCCTAAGGTCAGCGCTGCGCACGGCCTCCAGCAACTACAAACACCAGAAACTACTTGCAACTCCTGGACAGAGGACAGGGTGGTTAATAAGTCGAGAGAGTCAATTAAGGATCCCAATGTGTGGTAGTAGCTGAATCTTAAATCACGCATACAGATCTCAGTTCTTAAGGACGGCCTCAGTGAAACAACCCACCATGTACTCCTACATGGCCTCTCATCGATACCTTTACCAAAACATGTTCAACACTTCACTCTCATTACCGACACAACCATTCACTCTAGTTCATCACCCTGATGAGCCAGACCTGACACAACTCTAAGCATAGCAGGCATAGCATGGTAGGAAACACAGACATGGCTCAATCAACTCCTACACATGCTAGTGGGTTTCATCTAGTTACTGTGGCAATGACAGGTCATGCAGAGGATATGGGTTCAACTATCGCAACACACAGCAGTTTGAAACGCGTTGTCTTAATGCAGCAAATGAGAGCAGAAGCGAGAAGATGGGTTTGTATCGAAATGATCAATGGGGTTGCTTGCCTGATAGAGTGGTAGTGCAATACTGCCCTTCTGTTGGATACTCGTGAATATCCTCGGAGGCAGAACCTACCACGAAGAACACATCGAAACACAATCATCACATGGCAATATGCAACAATATGATGCATGCTATGACATGGCAAAATGAGTGTGTTTTGGCTAATGCATCTTAGAACAGATTGGTTTGAGTTCATTTGAATCAAGGACTCAAATGCAAACCCAAAATAAGAGGTCATATTAGTGCATTAACTTGTTTCATCTAATCAGCAAGGTTAAAGTGTTCTGACATGCATGAAACCAGTACAGATGGAAAGATTGGATTTTTCTGATCCAAATTCATATATAATTTGTTTGATTTGGAGCTACGGTTGAATTACTATGAATTTTTGAAGTTTGTAGTATTTTCTGGAATTTCCTGAATAAAAATAAATCCAGAAAAATACTTATTGCGTCAGCATTGCGTCAGCAGTCAACGGGGTCGGTCGAGGTCAAACCTGGCCAGTGGGTCCCGCGTGTCAGTGTCATTGGTCTAACTAATTTTTAGTTAGTCCTAATCCTAAGTTAATTAGCAGGTGGGTCCCACCTGTCATAGACCCAGGGGGGGTCAAACTGGGTCAGCGGGGTCAGACCCGCCGGCGTTTAGCCGCCGGCGAGGCCAGACGCGGCGGGGCAGTGCGGGATTCGTGCTGCGGCGACCAAAACGACGGCGGAGCACATCTACGTGATGCGGGGAGTGAGCCGCGTCGAGTGGTGGCAGTGGGTGGAGCTGGGGTGGCCGGAAACGACGCCGACGACGAGCTGTGCGGCTGCCGGAGTTCGAGCGAGTTCGGGCTCGTCGCTAGGGGGCACGGCGAGGTGCGTGGAGTGGTGCTGCGGGCTCTTGCGAGTGCGGCAAAGACGATGGCGTGCTCGGAATCGAGCCAACGTGGTTGTGGCCACGACGGCGACGTGCAGAGGCGGCGGCGGGTGCGGCCGAGCTCGGTGCAGTCGATGCATGGCTCGAGAGCGAGAACGAAAAAGATGGGGAGGTAGCTGAGCTCACGACGGTCACGACGGAGCAGTCGGCGAGGTCGGGGCGAGCCGGAGCAAGCGGGCGGCGAAATGGATCTCCGACGACGGGCGTTGAAGACGAGGTCGGTGCGGTGGCTTCAGGGCGAACGAGCGCTCGGGGCTCGGTCTGCTCGACGGAGAGGACGGTGGCGGAGCTGCTGGACAGGGTGGGGCGACGAGGAGGCGACGGTGGCCGCGGTTACGTCGGCGGTGCGGCTACGGCTGCGTCAGCCATGGTGGGGAGAGAGCGAGAGAGAGGCGCAGGGGGGAGAATGAGGTGTCCAGGGGGTCGAGGCGACGACGTGGAGGACGTCCAGGCGTCCAGCAGCTCGAGCGGCAAGCAGCTGGCGCCGTGGCGAGCTCGCGCACGCCGGCGTCACCTCCCTGCCTGCCTGGCGGGGACGAAGCAGCTGGCTGGCACAGGCCAGCACAGTGCTGGGCCGCCAGGTGGGCCGGCTGGTGGCTTTGCCAGGTAAGTTTGTTTTCCCTTTTATTTTATGTTTTCTATATTTCTGCAAGTTTGTGGCTTTTCTAAAAATACCTAGGCACTTTCAAAAATCACCAAACTGCTCATGCCCACTGTTTAGAGTATATCCAACATGGAACATTTCAGTTTGGGATTATTTGGACATTTAAAATATTTACTAGCATTTAAATGCCCAAATGCAAGTTACATATGATTTAATTCAATGACCTTATGATGACCTAGAAAAATGTGAACCAGTTTTGGCAGAGGTTCTAACCCAAGACAAAAATGATGGACATTTTAGAAGGGCATTTCAGGTTCATTGAAAAAGATTTTAGTAAACCCTAGTTGTTTCCAGGGGGGTGCTGGGGGTTCTATCATCCCCATTTCAAGTTTCTGGAAAAGTTTAAACATGATGCAACACTCTAATGCATGAACTAGCTAGGGTGTGACACCACTGCCACCCTGTCTATCTTAGGGTCACGCGAGTCGAGGCGGATGTCATTGCGGTAGCAACGACGGACGCCGAGACGAGCACGTGACACCACTGCCACCCAGTCTATCTTAGGGTTACGCAAGTCAAGGCGGACGTCATCGTTGTAGCAACTACGAACACCGAGACGAGCACGTGACACCATTGCCACCCTGTCTTAGCGTAGCGCGAGTCGAGGCGGAAATCATCGCGGTAGCGACGACGGACGCCGAGACGAGCACGTGACACCACTGCCACCATGTCTATCTTAGGGTGACGCGAGTCGAGGCGGACGTCATCGTGGTAGTGACGACGGACACCGAGACAAGCACGTGACACCACTGCCACCCTGTCCATCTTAGTGTCACGAGAGTCGAGGCAGACGACATCACGGTAGCAACGATGGATGCAGAGATGAGCACGTGACACCACTGCCATCCTCTCTATCTTAGGGTGAAGCGAGTCGAGGCGGACGTCATCGCGGTAGCGACGACGGACACCGAGACTAGCACGTGACACCCCTGCCACCCTGTCTATCTTAGGGTCACACGAGTCGAGGCGGACATCATCGCGGTAGCGACGACGGACGCCGAGATGAGCACGTGACACCACTGCCACCCAGTCTATCTTAGGGTTACGCAAGTCGAGGCGGACGTCGTCGCGGTAGCGAACACGGACGCCAGGACGAGCATGTGACACCCCTGCCACCTTGTCTATCTTAGGGTTACGCGAGTCAAGGTGGATGTCGTCACGGTAGCGACGATGGACGCCGAGACAAGCACGTGACACCACTGCCACCCTGTCTATCTTCGGGTCACGCGAGTCAAGGCGGACGTCGTCGCAGTAGCGACGATGGACGACGAGACGAGCACGTGACAACACTTCCACCCTGTCTATCTTAGGGTTACTTGAGTCGAGGCGGACCTCGTCACGGTAGCGACGATGGATGCCGAGACGAGCACGTGACACCACTGCCACCCTGTCATAGCATACCGCGAGTCGAGGCGAACATCATCGCGGTAGCTACGACGAACGCCGAGACGAGCACGTGACACTACTGCCACCCTATCTTAGCATAACGCGAGTCGAGGCGGACGTCTTTGCGGTAGCAATGACGAACGCCGAGATGAGCACGTGACACTACTGCCACCCTATCTTAGCATAACGCGAGTCGAGGCGGACGTCTTCGCGGTAGCAACGACGGACGCCGAGACAAGCACGTGACACCACTGCCACCCTGTTTATCTTAGGGTCACGAGAGTCGAGGCGGACGTCTTCACGGTAGCAACGACGGACGCCGAGATGAGCACGTGACACCACTGCCATCCTATATATCTTAGGGTCATGTGAGTCGAGGCGGATGTCGTCGCGGTAGCGAGGAAGGACGCCGAGACAAGCATGTGACACCACTACCGCCCTGTCTATCTTAGGGTCACGCAAGTCGAGGCGGATATCATCACGGTAGCGATGATGGACGCCAAGACGAGTACGTGACTCCACAGCGACCTTATCTTAGCGTAATGCGAGTCAAGGCGGACGTCGTCGCGGTAGCGACAATTGATGCCGAGAAAAGCACGTGACACCACTGCCACCCAGTCTATCTTAGGGTTACGCGAGTCGAGGCGCACATCGTCGTGGTAGCAACGGCGGACGCCTAGACGAGCACGTGACACCACTGCCACCCTGTCTATCATAGGGGCACACGAGTCGAGGCGGACGTCGTTGCGGTAGCAACGACGGACGCCGAGACGAGCACGTGACACCACTGCCACCCAGTCTATCTTAGGGTTACGCGAGTCAAGGAGGACGTCATCGCGGTAGCAACGACGGACGCCGAGATGAGGACGTGACACCACTGCCACCCGGTCTTAGCATAACGCGAGTCGAGGCAGACATCGTCGCGGTAGCGACGATGGACGCCGAGATGAGCACGTGATACCACTGCTACCCTGTCTATCTTAGGGTTACGCGATTCAAGGCGGACATCGTAGCGGTATCGACGATGGACGCCGAGACAAGCACGTGACACCACTGCCACCCTGTCTTATCGTAACGCGAGTCGAGGTGGACGTCGTTGCGGTAGTCACGACGGACGCCGAGACGAGCATGTGACACCACTGCCACCCTGTCTATCTTAGGGTTACGTGACTCGAGGCGGACGTCGTCGTGGTAGCGACGATGAACGCCGAGACGAGCACGTGACACCACTGCCACCCTTTCTATCTTAGGGTCACGCGAGTCAAGGCGGACGTCATCACGGTAGCGACGATGGATGCCGAGATGAGCACGTGACAACACTGCCACCTTGTCTATCTTAGGGTTATGCGAGTCGAGGCGCACCTCGTCGCGGTAGCGACGATGGATGCCGAGACGAGCACATGACACCACTGCCACCCCGTCTTAGCGTACCGCTAGTCGAGGCGGACGTCGTCGCGGTAGCGACGACGAACGCTGAGACGAGCACGTGACACTATTGCCACCCTATCTTAGTATGACGCGAGTTGAGGCGGACTTCGTCGCGGTAGCAACGATGGACGCAGAGATGAGCATGCGACACCACTGCCATCCTATCTATCTTAGGGTCATGTGAGTCTAGGCGGACATCGTCGCGGTAGCGAGGATAGACGCCGAGATGAGCACGTGACACCACTGCCACCCTGTCTATCTTAGGGTCACGCAAGTCGAGGCGGACATCATCACGGTAGCAACGATGGACGCCGAGACGAGCACGTGACACCACTGCCACCCTGTCTTAGCATAACGCGAGTCGAGGCGGACATCTTCAAGTTAGCGACAATGGACGCCGAGACGAGCACGTGACACCACTGCCACCCAGTCTATCTTAGGGTTACGCGAGTCGAGGTAGCAATGACGGACGCCTAGACGAGCACATGACACCACTACCAACCTGTCTTAGCGTAACGAGAGTTGAGGCGGACGTTGTTGCGGTAGCGACGACGGACGCCGAGATGAGCACGTGACACCACTGCCACCCTGTCTTAGCGTAACATGAGTCAAGGCGGACATCATCGCGGTAGCGACGACGGACGCCGAGACGAGCATATGACACCACTGCCACTCTGTCTTATCCTAACGTGAGTCGAGGCGGATGTCGTCACGGTAGCAATGATGGACATCGAGACGAGCAACTGACACCACTGCCACCCTCTCTATCTTAGGGTTACATGAGTCAAGGCGAACGTCGTCGCGGTAGCGATGATGGACGCTGAGACGAGCACGTGACACCACTGCCACCCTGTCTTATCGTAATGCGAGTCGAGGCGGACGTCGTCGCGGTAGCGACAACGGACTCCGAGACGAGCACGTGACACCACTGCAACCCAGTCTATCTTTGGGTTACGCGAGTCGAGGCCGACATCATCGCGGTAGCAACGGCGGACGCCTAGAGGAGCACGTGACAGCACTGCCACCCTATCTATCTTAGGGTAACGAGAGTCAAGGCGGACATCATCGTGGCAGTGATGACGGACGCCGAGACGAGCATGTGACACCACTGCCACCCTGTCTATCTTAGGGTTACGCGAGTCGAGGCGGACGTCGTAGCAGTAGCGAAGACGGACGTCGGGACGAGCACGTGACACCACTGCCACCTTGTCTATCTTAGGGTTACGCGAGTCTAGGCGGACGTCGTCGCGGTAGCGACGATGGACGCCGAGACGAGCACGTGACCCCACTGCCACCCTGTCTATCTTAGGGTCACGAGAGTCAAGGCAGACGTCATCACGGTAGGAATGACGGACGCCGAGATGAGCACGTGACACCACTGCCATCCTAGCTATCTTAGGGTCATGCGAGTCGAGGCGGACATCGTCGCGGTAGCCTGGACGGATGCTGAGACGAGCACGTGACACCACTGTCACCCTGTCTATCTTAGGGTCACTCAAGTCGAGGCGGACATCATCACGGTTGCGACGACGGACGCCGAGACAAGCATCTGACACCACTGCCACTCTGTCTTATCGTAACGCGAGTTGAGGCAGACGTCATCGTAGTAGCGACGACAGACGCCGAGACAAGCATGTGACACCACTGCCACCCTGTCTATCGTAGAGTTACATGAGTCGAGGCGGACGTCGTCGCGGTAGCGACGACGGACGCCGAGACGAGCATATGACACTACTGCCACCCTGTCTTACCGTAACACGAGTCAAGGCGGACGTCGTCGCTGTAGCGACGACGGACACCGAGACAAGCACGTCACACCACTACATCCTGTCTATCTTAGGGTTATGCGATTCGAGGCGAGTCGAGGCGGACATCGTTGCGGTAGCAACGATCGATGCCGAGTCGAGCACGTGACCCCACTGCCACCCTGTTTATCTTAGGGTGACACGAGTCGAGGCGAGTCAAGGCGGACGTCATCACGGTAGCAACGACGGACGCCGAGATGAGCACGTGACACCACTGCCACCCTGTCTTAGCGTAATGCGAGTCGAGGCGGACATCGTCGCGGTAGCGACGATGGATGCCGAGATGAGCACATGACACCACTGCCACCCTGTCTATCTTAGGGTTACGCGAGTCGAGGCAGACGTCATCGCGGTAACGATGATGGACGCCGCGACGAGCACGTGACACCACTGCCCCCCTGTCTTATCATAACACGAGTCGAGGCGGACATCATCGCGGTAGTGACGACGGACACCGAGACAAGCACATGACACCACTGCCACCCTGTCTATCTTAGGGTTACGCGAGCCGAGGCAGACGTCGTAGTGGTAGCGAAGACGGATGCCAGGACGAGCACGTGACATCACTGCCACCTTGTCTATCTTCGGGTTACGTGAGTCGAGGCGGACATCGTCATGGTAGCGACGATGGACGCCGAGACGAGCACGTGACACCACTGCCACCCTGTCTATCATAGGGTCACGCGAGTCGAGGTTGACGTCGTCGCGGTAGCGACGATGGACGCCGATACGAGCACGTGACAACACTGGCACCCTGTCTATCTTAGGGTTACGTGAGTCGAGGCGGACCTCGTCGCGGTAGCGACGATGGATGCCGAGACGAGCACATGACACCACTGCCACCTTGTCTTAGCGTACCGTGAGTCGAGGCGAACGTCGTCGCGGTAGCGACGACGAACGCCGAGACGAGCACGTGACACTAATGCCACCCTCTCTTAGCATAACACGAGTCGAGACGGACGTCGTCACGGTAGCGACGATGGACGCCGAGATAAGCACGTGACACCACTGCCACCCTGTCTATCTTAGGGTCATGAGAGTCGAGGCGGATGTCGTCGCGGTAGCAACGACGGACGCCAAGATGAGCACGTGACACAACTGCCAACCTATCTATCTTAGGGTCATGTGAGTCGAGGCGGATGTCATCGTGGTAGCGAGGACGGACACCGAGATGAGCATGTGACACCACTGCCACCCTGTCTATCTTAGGGTCACGCGAGTCAAGGTGGACGTCATCGCAGTAGCGATGATGGACGCCGAGATGAGCACATGACACCACTGCCCCCCTGTCTTATCGTAACACGAGTCGAGGTGGACGTCATCACGGTAGTGACGATGGACACCAAGACGAGCACGTGACACCACTGCCACCCTGTCTATCATAGGGTTACGCGAGTCGAGGCAGACGTCGTCGCGGTAGCGAAGACGGACGCCGGGACGAGCACGTGACATCACTGCCACCTTGTCTATCTTAGGGTTACTTGAGTCGAGGCGGACGTCGTCACGGTAGCGACGATGGACACCGAGACGAGCACGTGACACCACTGCCACCCTGTCTATCTTAGGGTCACGCGAGTCGAGGTTGACGTCGTCGCGGTAGCGACGATGGACGCCGATACGAGCATGTGACAACACTGCCACCCTGTCTATCTTAGGGTTACGCGAGTCAAGGCGGACCTCGTCGCGGTAGCGACGATGGATGCCGAGACGAGCACGTGACACCACTGCCACCCTGTCGTAGCGTACCGCGAGTCGAGGCGAACATCGTCGCGGTAGTGACGATGAATGCCGAGACAAGCACGTGACACTAATGCCACCCTATCTTAGCATAACGCAAGTCGAGGCGGACGTCGTCACGGTAGCGACGATGGACGCCGAGACAAGCACGTGACACCACTGCCACCCTGTCTATCTTAGGGTCACGAGAGTCGAGGCAGATGTCTTCGCGGTAGCAACGACAGACGCCGAGATGAGCACGTGACACCACTGCCATCCTATCTTTCTTAGGGTCATGTGAGTCGAGGCGGATGTCGTCGCGGTAGCGAGGACGGACACTGAGATGAGCATGTGACACCACTGCCACCCTGTCTATCTTAGTGTCACGCGAGTCGAGGTGGACATCATCGCGGTAGCGACGATGGACGCCGAGATGAGCACATGACAACACTGCCACCCTGTCTATCTTAGGGTTACGCGAGTCGAGGCGTACCTCATCGCGGTAGCGACGATGGATGCCGAGACGAGCACGTGACACCACTGCCACCCTGTCTTAGCGTACCGCGAGTCAAGGTGAACGTCATCGCGGTAGCGACGACGAACGCCGAGACGAGCACGTGACACTACTGCCACCCTATCTTAGCATAATGCGAGTCGAGGCGGACGTCGTCGCGGTAGCGACGACGAACGCCGAGACAAGCATGTGACACCACTGCCACCCTGTCTATCTTAGGGTCATGAGAGTGGAGGCGGTTGTCGTCGCAGTAGCTACGACGGACGCCGAGATGAGCACGGGACACCACTACCATCCTATCTATCTTAGGGTCATGTGAGTCGAGGCGGATGTCGTCGCGGTAGCGAGGACGGACGCCGAGGCAAGCACGTGACACCACTGCCACCCTGTCTATCTTATTGTCATGCAAGTCGAGGCAGACATCATCACGGTAGCGACGATGGACGCCGAGATGAGTACGTGACACCACTGCCACCCTGTCTTAGCGTAACGCGAGTCGAGGCGGACGTCGTCGCGGTAGTGATAACGGACTCCGAGACGAGCACGTGACACCACTGCCACCCAGTCTATGTTACGGTTACGCAAGTCGAGGCGAACATCGTCGCGGTAGCAACGGCGGACGCCTAGAAGAGCACGTGACACCACTACTGTCGGGGATATCGTGCGACATATGCCAGGGGATGGCTTATCGTGGATGGGGACAAAAGTACGTCACCGGGCTCTAGAAGGGGGAGTGAGCGAGACCGCGTACGCTTGCGAATCTTACCCAGGTTCGGGGCTCTCCTAGGAGATAACACCCCTAGTCCTGCTCTGCGGGGTCTCCGCATGATCACTATTTCAACAGGTGGCTACCAGCTTGCTCCTTGAGCTACCTGGCTAGAGGAAGAAGAAGGGCAAGGCTAGCTCTACTCCACTCTCTCTGCGTGTGTGTGTGGTGCTGTGAATGCTCGACGAGGCCTCTGCCAAGGAGCCAACCCCTTGCATGGGGTGACCTGGGGGTTTATATAAGCCTACCCCCCCAGGGGTACAATGGTAATCTGGCCAGATGCGGGGCCTGGCAGTCAGCGTCACTGGTCGCCGGCATCTCCGCCGACCGCCGGGGCCGGCCGCCTGGTGGGTTCGCCGACTACCGCGTTCTCAGCCGACAGGTGGGTCCCGCCGTCTACGAGCCGTGTTGACGGCTTTATGCTGTAGCATTGCCCCTGATGACGAAAGCCTCGTCAGGGGGAGCGTGGATATAGTCCCGCCGCCTGGCGGGAACTCACTGTAGCCATACCCCGTCGTATCTGGTTAATGGCGCACGGACTTCGAGGGAGGAGGAGGGCCGCCTGCTGGGAGCCGGCCTCCCACTGAGCCGACTGGTCTGGGCTTGCCGCCTTCTGGCTTGTCACGGACAAGTAGGGCCCACCGCCTGCGGTCCGTACTGACCGCCTGTCACAGGAGCATGGCTCCCTCTGCCATGGGTGACGTCATGAGCGGCATGGCAACAGTCTTGTGTTGGGCGCAGGACGCCTGCTCGGTACGCAGTACTGTAGCCATGCCCTGCCCTGGATTCAGGGGTGGCAGGCCTGTACTGTAGCCACGCCCTGTCTCATCATGTTTATGTTGGCGCTGACTTTGAGGGCGCGCGGGGCCGCCTGCTCGGACTCGGCATCCTAGGAGGCCGCCTGCCAGGAGTCGGCCTACTTCATGGCCGTCTTGTGGACTCCGCCGCCTGCCGGCAACCGGCTGCTTGGACTAGCCGGCATCAAGAAGGCGGCCCTTGTCCTTGATGTTTGAGGGGCGCAGCCTGCCCCGATGTCTTGAAATACCAAAGGGAGCTGCTGGGGCTACCCGTGGTCATTTACTCTGACAGTAGTCCCCGAACCTGATGAGGCGCTGCGGCCGAAGGGGCGAGATGCCTCAGCAGCTTCATATTCCGGGTTGTCTTGTATTCTGCTTCGTCTGACTTCCGAGGCGCCGGCTGGTAGGTGTCGGCCATGACCAGGCAGGCCGCCTGGCGATTTCAAAACGTCGTGGTGGGGACCAGGTGGCATGCTAGCCAGGCGTCAGACTTGACGCCCGCGCAGGTCGACCACATGGCGTCGTCAGGTCAAGCCGGCCTGCCAGCCCATGCGCGTGACGGGCCGGCGCCGCAGGCCGGGGCCCGCCACTACAGTGCCTCGGCCAGCGCGCGGATCCGCTGCGGCCGAGGCGGACTGTTGGACTTCTGTGGTAGTTAATACGCGCCTCTACCGGCGCCTCAATAGTGGGATCGTGGGGAGTGGGCGTAGTTAATCCCACGATCCCCCATGCCCCCGTCCCCTCGGCTTCGCCGCCTGGGGCTATAAGTAGGGGGAGGAGGGGGGACGGCAGATGCACGCGCGCCCTCCTCTCCTTTCGCCGTTCTTCATCTTCTCCGCTGCCGTTGAAGTGCTGCCGCAGCCCGCCGTCGTTGAGCGTCCTCTCGGTGCGGCTTCCACGCTCCGCCGCAGCCTCGCCCGCTCGCCACCACGCCGAGCCTGCGATGGGCTCCTTCGTCCATGGCGCGCTCATGAGCTGGCGATTGTGACGGCTCCAACGTCCACGATGACCATGTCTCCTTCCTCCATCAAACACGGCGGCTGCCCCGGGAGGCGAACGTGTAGGTGCGCGTTCCCCCCGAAGCAGAAATCTCGCCGGCGCCGGAGGACGATGAACGCGTCGTCTTCCGGTCCCATTTCCTTCGCTGCTTCGGCCTTCCGGCCAGCGACTTCCTCCGCTCCTTCCTCGACTTCTACCGAGTCCAGCTGCACCACCTTACGCCAAACACGGTGGTGCTGCTGGCCGCCTTCGCCACCATGTGTGAAGGGTACCTCGGCGCTCTCCCCACTTTCAAACTTTGGGGGGAGTGCTTCTACCTCAAGCTGGGCACCGCCGCCAAGGGTCAGGCGGCTCAATGCGGAGCCTGTGTGGCGGTGCGGCGCCCGGGCACCGGGAACTGCTTCCCGCCCATCTCCTTGCTGCAGTCGGCCAAGCTGTGGCAGAAATCCTACTTCTACGTCAAGAACATCCACCCGACAAGCGACTACGTCAACTTGGCGGCCTACGCAGCCGGCACGCCGGCCGAGCCACGCGCCAACTGGCAGTACAGGCCGAGTTCCCTGTCGGCCGCCTCCTCCGCCGCCCTTTCCCGACTTCAGGCGATGTCGGAGTCGGAGGGCCTGAAGGGCTCGGACTTGCTGGATGCCTTCGTGACGCGCCGAGTGCTCCCCCTCCAAGCCTGGCCTCATATCCTCAGCTGCATGAGCGGGCACCGGGACCCGTGCCGGATGTGCACACGTTACCTGCCGGACGTGGAGGTGGTCCGGCTGGTCAACTATATCTCCAACTACAAGCTGTCGAAGGTGGACTGGCGGTTCGGCATGCGGCCGTACGACCGCGCACATCCGCCGCCTGTAGTGAGTCTTGTAATTCTTTTCTCTTTGCTGGTCCGAGTTCTTGTTTGGCTGCCTGACCAGTCGGCCATGGTGCAGGTCCTCCCGGCCCAGTCGGCCGCCGGCGCTCTGGATCCAGGTCAGGAGTTTATGCCGGATCGAACGAGGAGCGACGTGGAAGACCCTGACTTGGGGGCGGCCGCCATGGAGGAGGACGACGCCACAGGTGGCGGCGGTGGAGCAGGCTGCTCCGGGGGAGGAGGCGGCCTTGAGGACTGGCCGGATGATGATGAGGAGGAGAACGAGCCGCGCCGCCCGCACGACACACACAGGGCGGGCGCGACCTCCTCAGCCGCGCCGACCGCACCAGGCGGCCCAAAAAAGCGCGGGGCCGGCTCGTTGCTGTTCGGCAGCCGGCTGAAGAAGTCCAAGAACGCGGCTGCCGCGACCAGGCGGCAAGAGGCCGCCGCAAGAGCGGCCCAGTTCCAGAGGGCGCCGAAACAGCCCCCGATGGTGTCTGCGTAAGTGCTTGGTTGTGTTTTCCTTTCTTCTTCCTTGCAAACTTTTTCTGAGTTTTTCTCTTGTCTTGCTTGAATCAGGGCCCCACTCACTCTTGAGCGGTCTGCCGCTGCCTCCGTGATCGGGGAGGCGGAAGGCTCCGCCAATACCCGGCGCGTGGACCCGCTCGCCGACCTCCGGGCGGCGACGGAGAGGAACGCACGGGAGGCGCGCGAGGAGCGGGAGGAGGCGGAGAGGCAGGAGGCGGAGGCGGCCAGGGCAGCGCGGGCCGATGCCGCCGCCAAGGCTCGGGCAGACGCGGCCGCAAGGGCGCATGCGGAAGAAACCGCGCGCGGCTAGGCCCCGCAACTTGTCATTCCATTGCGCTTGGCGCCGCCAGCGCCAGAGATCCCGGTGCTGACTGGAGGAGCAGGCGATGACCAGCCGGGCGTGGAGAGGGGAGGAGGCGACATTATCATCTCGGAGGCGGAGGTGCCCCCGCAAGCGCCGACTGCCGGGGCCCGAGGCAATCGGCCTGACGTGCCACCGGCGTCGCCGGTCGGTGTCGAGTTGGTGGTGGGGGCGACTCCCATGGTCCGCCCTTCGGTGCGCTCGCGTGCGGCGAAGGCGGCCTCGGCACCGCGGGCGTAGGAGGTCGGGGCCGCGAGCTCGTCGGCCCTAGATGCAGAAGCCACCAGTGCCCCCCCACCGGAATGGACGCCAGGGGGCGGGACGGGCGTGCTGAACAAGGCCACGCAGGATGTTCAGGCCCAGCTCCTGGCCCAAGGCGCCGCCCTCCAGCGGTGTACGAAGGCGTTCTTGGCGACGCGGACGGCTGTTCGGGTATGCTTCTTTGCTTTGTTATTTGATTCTTGCAGTCTTCCGTGGGGGCGCGCCAGCGCACCCACTGGGTGTAGCCCCCGAGTTTCGGGCCGGCTGCTGAGCAGGCGGCTCGGAACTTTAAGGTAGGTTCCAAGTGCTAACTTGTTTTCTCTTCTTTTGTCTTCGTTGCAGGACTACCACAACATCGGCGCAGCCGCCTTCAACTCCCAGGTCCAGGAGTTGGCTAAGCGGACCGCCGACCTCACCGAAAGCCGGCGTAGGCATTCTGTCTACTTCCTCGCAGGGGCGCGTCAGCGCACCCGCTGGGTGTAGTCCCCGAGATTCGGGCCGACTGCTGAGCAGTCGGGCCGGATCTTCTGGCAACCACTTTCTTTTTTGGTCATCTTTGTTGATTGTCCTCTCTTTCTCATTTTTGCAGGAGCCAACGCCACACTGCAGCAGCATCTGGGCGAAGTCCAGACCGAGCTGCGCGTCAAGGAGGAGGAGCGCCGTAAGGCGGCCCTGGAGCGCGACCGTCTGGCCAAGAAGTTGGCTGACCAGCACAAGGCGGAGCTCCAGAAGCTCAAGGAGGTGGAAGGCACCCTTCAGGCCGAGTTTAAGGTCGAACACTCAAAGTGGGCCGAGAAGGAGGCGATCCTCGCCGCTAGCTATGGCGAGATCGAGGACATGATCGACGGTAAGCTTCTTTCTTTGGTATAGCTGCCGACTGCATCGGGAGTGGGCTTTTGATCTCTGTTTTTCTTTTGCGTAGACTTCTTTCCTGGCCACGCCGTCGCCGTCAGCCAGGCCATCGAGGCGCGGCGCGACCGGCGTAGGAGGGAAGAAGTGGAGATCCCGCCCGACGCGCCTCGGAACATGAACGAGCAGCTCCTGGCCGTCAGGACGCGTTTACAGCCGATTCACTGTCTGCTCCGCCGCCTTCAGCGTGCCAGGTCTCAGCTGGTTTCCACCCTCTGGCCAGGCGGCCAAGCTCCACGCACCCCCAGTCGGACCGCCGACTGGTTGGAGCCGGCAATCGGCCGCTTCGAGGCTTGGAGGGGCTCCTCCGTTCGGGCAGGCGCCCGAAGAGCCTTGGAGTTCGTCAAGGCGTGGTATCCTGGGCTGAACCTATCCCAGTTGGCCACGTTCCGGCAGGAGGCCATGGAAGAGTTGGTGGCCGTGGGGCCCCCGCTCACCCATCGTGCGGTGGCGATCGCCGAGTACACTGACACCGGCATCTTCTTCCCCGAGCTGGACGAGGAAGGTGCCGAGGTGCCGATGGACTGGTTCGGGCTGAACCCGGATGACGGCGAGTACTCGGCGGAAGAAATCGCCTCAAGCAATGAAGGCGAGGACGAGGAAGATGAGGATGGTGAAGGCGACGCACCGGAGGGCGGAGTGGATGCCCAGCCTCAGCTTGATCGGGCCTCGAGCAACGAGCCGCGTGCGAGTGCACTGACTGTTACTGAAGGCGACCAAGCCAAGACTCGCCAGACGGCCACTCCACCAGCTGGCGCCGCCGACTCCACCAACCTGCCGGACCCGCCTGTTGCTCATTTGGCCTAGGCTGCCAACTTATCTTATCTTTTCCAGCTTTGGTAATCTTTCAGAACAAACTTTGTTAAATTCACGCAGTTCCACCCACTGGGTCTATTCAAACTTTGTTGAATGCTGGCCGAGGGCCTCTTGCTATGTGATTTAATTCTCACACAAGATGTGCTTTGCCGAGCTCTGACTTGTCTTGCTTTCTGTTCTTTTGGCTTTTTCCTTTGCCGCTTTCCCTTGGCTGCCGCCTTGCCGGCCAGACAGCCATTCTTCGGTCTGCTGGCCGGGTCAAGTACTTGGCCATTTTGGGAAGACAAGTAATTTGGCCGCTTAGAATGTAGCAATTTAAGTGAGAAGCCGGCCGGCCGGTTGCTCAGCAACTGGACGGCTAGGCGAGGAGCCGACTTGGCCTATATGGGTGCTTTCGTCCTTAGCCATTTTTCATGTGAGCACCATTTCTTGCCTTTGACTCTTGCCTGCCGGACAGTCGCTCTGTGAGCTGCGGCTTATGGCAAGGGTGGGCTTAGATGCCGGCACACTACTTGTCCGACTACAGGTAGAGCCAACATAGTACAAGGCGGCAAGCCCCCGGGCCGACTGGTCAGACCCGGTGCCGGGCGTAGGAATGAAATAACATACTCACAGGCAAGAAACTTATCATACAGATAAGAAATGTAGCCCCCGAGTGCTCCTCGAGGGACCCGGTGCCTTTGCCCTTAGTACAAAAGGTAGTGTGGTACATACTGTATTTAACTATAAAATCTTCGGAGAAGATTTGCATTCCATGGGCGCTTTGCTTCCTTGCCGGAATCGTCCCTTTTGCGTGCCCTCGGCTTCTGCGCGTCGATGAGGTAATAGGAGTCGTTGCCCAAGGCTCTGCTGATGATGAAGTGGCCTTCCCAAGGGGCCGAGAGCTTGTGCTGGCCGGCTGTTCGCTGGATCAGCCGAAGCACAAGGTCTCCCTCTTGGAAGGATCGTGGCTTGACCTTCCGGCTGTAGTAGCGGCGCAGGCTCTGCTAGTAGATGGCGGACCGGCTGAGTGCTAACAGCCGGCCTTCTTCCAGCAGATCGATGCCGTCTTCTCGTGCTTCCCTCGCCTCCGCCTCCGTGTACATGGTGACGCGAGGTGAGTAGAACTCGATGACGGTTGGGATGATGGACTCGGCCCCGTATACGAGGAAGAAGGGAGTGAAACCGGTTGATCTGTTCGGAGTGGTGCGGAGGCTCCAGAGGACGGCTGGCAACTCGTCGATCCAGCAGCCGGCCGAGCGCTCTAGTGGCTCGACCAGTTGGGGTTTGATGCTGGACAAGATGAGTCCGTTTTCCCATTCTACCTGGCCGTTTGACTGCGGATGGGCAACGGACGCTAAGTCCAGTCGGATGCCCTGTGTCGAGCAGAAACGGGCCAAGGCGCCTTTGGTAAAGTTAGTGCCATTGTCGGTGATGATGCTGTGTGGTACACCGTACCGGACGGTGAGATCCGCGATGAAGGTCACAGCAGTCGGACCATTTAGTTTCTTGATTGGTTTTGCTTCAATCCTCTTGGGGAATTTGTCCACGGCGACCAGCAGATGGGTCATGCCACCGCGTGCTGTCTTGAGTGGGCCCACCATGTCCAGCCCCCAGACGGTAAAGGGCCAGGTAAGGGGGATGGTCTTGAGTGCAGAAGCCGGCAGATGTTGTTTGGAGCTGAATTTTTGGCACCCCTTGCATTTCTTGACCAGATCCTTGGCGTCCTCCAAAGCAGTCGGCCAGAAGAAACCATGGCGGAAAGCTTTGGCGACAAGGGATCTGGAGGCCGCGTGGTGGCCGCACTCGCCTTGGTGTATGTCTCTGAGGATTGCCTTGCCTTTCCCTGGTTCGACGCAGCATTGGAAAACATCGGTCACGCTGCGCCTGACAAGCACTTTATTTACTATCATGTAAGCTCATGCACGGCGTTGCACCTGCCGGGCCGAGATCTCATCAACTGGCAGCTCTCTGCCTATAAGAAAGTTGAGGATGGGCTGCGCCCATGATGGTGCTTTGACTTCATCCACTGTCATTACGGTTACTGAAACTAAGGCGGTTGGGTCTGGAGGTGGTGGGGCGGAGTCAGCCGCGTCTTGCTGCATTGTTGAAGTCCCCGGGATGGCCGCTGCAGCCCACGGGCCGGGCTGTAGAGTCCCTGGGCCGGGTGCGACTGCCGCAGTCCCCGAGCCGCTTGCCGAAGTCCCCGGGCCGGCTGTCGCCGCCCCCGGGCCGGGTTGCGAAGTCCCCGGGCCGGGTGCGACTACTGCAGTCCTTGTGCCGCTTTCCGAAGTCCCCGGGCCGGCTGCTGCAGCTCCCGGGCCGGGTTGTAGAGTTCCCGGGCCGGGTGCGACTACTGCAGTCCCCGTGCCGCTTGCCGAAGTCCCCGGGCCGGCTGCTGTAGCCCCCGGGCCGGGTCCGACTGTTTAGGAGCAGCCGGCACGAAGATGGATTCTGATTCCGGGGAAGGCCTGATGGACGGCTTGCGGAGGCACTGAAGGGACACGCCGGCTGGTATGGCTTGTGTGGTGGAGCCGATCCGTGCCAGGGCGTCTGCTTGCTCATTGTCGGCCCGTGGCACGTGAAGGAACTCGCACCCATCAAAATATCCGCTGATCTGCTGGACGAGGAAGCGGTAGCTCGCCATATTTGCATCCTTGGCGTCCCAGTCGCCGTACGACTGTTGGACACCAAGTCTGAATCGCCGTAGCACAGAATCCGGCGGATGCCAATCTCCCTGGCTAGCCGGAGTCCGTGTACTAGCGCCTCGTACTCGGCCACGTTGTTGGAGGCGGCGAAGTGGATTTGCAGCGTGTATCTAAGCTTGTCGCCTTTGGGAGAGGTGAGGACGATGCCGGCTCCCAAACCGGTGCGCATCTTCGAACCATCAAAGTGCATCCGCCAATGAGTGGAGTCTGGAGCTGGCGGCAGGTACTGGGTCTCGGCCCAGTCGATGAGGAAGTCGGCCAGTGCTTGGGACTTGATGGCGGCACGAGGCTGGTAGAAGATGGTGTAGGGCGCCAGCTTGATGGCCCACATGGCCACTCGGCCCGATGCGTCTCTGCTGCCTATGATCTCCGCAAGCGGGGCAGTGCAGACGACCGTGATGGGATGCTCTTGAAAGTATGGCTTGAGCTTCTTGGCGGCAAAATGCATGCCATAGCACAACTTTTGGTAGTGGGGGTAGTTCTACTTGGAAGCTTACAGCACCTCACTCAAGTAGTAGACGGGCCTCTGGACCGGCAGCGCCTTGCCGTCCTCTTAGCACTCTACCACCATAACTGTACTGACCACCCGGCTGGTGGCGGCGATGTAGAGAAGCATGGGCTCCTTGGCAGCCGGGGCGGCCAGGACGGGCGGCGTGGTCAACATCTTCTTGAGCTGGAGGAATGCCTCGTCCGCCTTGTCATTCCACTCGAAATGAGTGGTTTTCTCCATCAGCTGGTACAGGGGAAGAGCCTTCTCGCCCAGCCTACTAATGAAGCGGCTAATGGATGCCAAGCAGCCAGTGAACTTCTGAACGTCTCGCAGTCGGGTGGGCCTCTCCATCCTGTCAATGGCCTTGATCTTGATAGGGTTGCACTCTATGCCGCGCTCTGAGACAAGGAAGCCGAGGAGCTGGCCGGCTGGTACTCCAAAGACACACTTCTCAGGGTTGAGCTTGATCTGAAAACGGCGCAGATTATCAAAAGTTTCCTTGAGATCTTCCAGGAGGGTACCGCGCTTCTCCGTCTTCACCACAATATCTTCTACATGGACGTGGGCATTTCTGCCGAGTTGCTTGAGGAGGCACTTCTGCATGCAACGCTGGAACATGGCACCGGCATTTCTCAAGCCGAATGTCATGGTCAGGTAGCAGAAGGCTCCAAATGGTGTGATGAAGGCGGTCATCAGGCGGTCGGCCGGGCTTAACTTAATCTGGTGGTACCCCGAATAGGCATCCAAGAAACTCGACAGCTCGCATCAAGCTGTGGAGTCTATCACTTGGTCAATCCGAGGAAAGGAGAACGGATCCTTCGGGCAAGCTTTGTTGAGGCTGGTGTAGTCAATACACATGCGCCATTTGTTGTTCTTCTTTAGTACAAGGACTGGGTTGGCTAGCCACTCTGGGAAGAATACTTCCATAATGAAGCCGGCTGCTAGAAGCCGGGCTATCTCTTCACCAACAATTCCTCTCTTCTCCTTCGACAGGCGGCGGAGGGGTTGCCTGACTGGTTTTGCATCTGCTCTGACATGTAGCTTGTGCTCGGCGAAATCCGTCGGAACACCCGGCATGTCCTTTGGAGACCACGCAAAGATGTCACGATTCTCATGGAGGAAATCGACAAGCTCGCTTTCCTATTTGCTGTCAAGGTGAGCTCCTATGATAGCGAACTTCTTCGGGTGCTCTGGGTCCAAGGGTATCTTCTTGGTTTCTTTGGCCGGCTGGAAAGAGCCCTGAGCTTCTGACTCCTTGGGATCTGGCGATAGGTCTGGCTGCTTGCCGGCCATGGCCACAACCCGATCAAGGAGCCGCTTCTCGGCAGCAATCACAAGGGACTCGGCCAGCCGACTGCTGGCTGCAGCACACTCGGCAGACTTCTGGTAGTCGCCGGCTATGGTGATAATGCCCTTGGTGCCCGGCATCTTCATCTTGAGGTAGGCGTAGTGGGGGACCGCCATGAACTTGGCCAGAGCAGGCCGGCCAAGCAACACGTGGTAGGGGCTCTCAAGGTCAACCACCTCGAACCAGATTGGCTCTCGGCGGAAGTGACTCTTGTCTCCAAAGTGGACATCTATCTTGATCTTGCCGATTGGTGAGCAGGATAGGCCAGGCACAATGCCATGGAAGACAGTTCGGCTGGGCTGGAGCTGTTTCTCTTTGATGCACAACTTCTCCATGGTGTCGCGGTAGAGGATGTTGATGCTGCTGCCGCCGTCTATCAGAATTCGGGAGAAACGAGTAGCTCGCCTCTCTGTTGCGAAGGTGGCATCCAACACCAGGGCATAGGAACTCGGAGAAGGCATCACCTCCGGGTGGCCAGCTCGGCTCCAACTGATCAGCTTCTCTGACCAGTGCATGAACTCTGGGGCTTCAGAGGTGACAGTATTCACTTCTCGGCGCTGTTGATGCCGGCTGTGCCTGTCGTCAGTCACGCTGGTAAAGATGACATAAGCTCCATGCTCTTCAGGAAACTCGTCTTGGATCGCGCTGACAGGTCGGACCGCCGGCTGCTGGGGAGGCGGAGGCAGCGGGCCAGTAGGCGGCGGAGGCAATCCTTCGCCTCTGGCGATGCGAGTGAGCCAGTGGCACTTCCGGGTGGTGTGGTTGGATGGCTTCGCGCCGCTGTGGAACTTGCAGGGAGCGTCGAGGGTTTGCTCAAACGAGAAGGCGGGCAACCAGGCAGGCTTGCCGCCCTTCTGGCGTTTGGGGCCGGGCTGCTCTTCTAGCTGCTGGTCTTCGACTGTCCCCACCTGCCGGCTGGCGGTAGCCGGCTACGGGGCCTTGCGCTTATTATCCTTTGACTGTTGGCGCCGACTGGAATCACCAGCCGGTGTCTGAGGGGCCGGAGGGAGCATTTTTCCCGACGCATCCACTCGGAGTTCCGACTTCATGGAGGAGTCGGCAGTGGCGTACTTGTCCGCTATGATCAACAGCTCATCGAGCGTGGCCGGCTCGTCGCAGAGGAGCCGGTGCTTGAGTAGGGTGCCCTCCCGGCACCCGGCAGTGAAGTATTCAATGGCTTGCACCTCATGAACCCCTTCGCAGGAGTTGCGCAGCTCTGCCCACCATGTTAAGTATTCGCGGGTGGACTCGATCAGGCCTTGGATGCAGAGGGAGAGCTGGCGAGGCTTGGTCGGCCGCTTGTAGGTGCTGGTGAAGTTGATGAAAACTTCGGTGAAGTCTAGCCAGCTGTTGACGCTGTAGGGCTTGAGGCTGTTCAGCCATGTCCGGGCCGTGCCCTGGAGCATGAGCGGAACATACTTCACGGCGACACGCTTGTTGCCATTCACTATGTTGACTGCAGTGGAGTAGTCGACCATCCAATCTTCCAGCTTCACAGAGCCGTTGTACTTAGGAGTGTCCCGAGGGAGTGAGAACCCTTTGGGGAAGGGCTCATCGCGAATGCGGGGGCCGAAACAAGGCGGGCCGATTGCATCTTCTTCTTCCAACGCCAGGGACCGAGCCAAGCGGTCGATCCAGTTGCGGGCGTCATTCTCTTCGACTCCTTCGCGGGGGCCCAGCCGGCACCCGAGAGTCGGGTGCTCAACAGGCGGCGGAGAGGCACGCCTCTCCCAGCGCGGTGGAGGGGGCTGACGATCGTCCCGCCGCTCCACTGCTCGTGGGCAGCCGTCTTGGTCGCGCTCAATGGAGATGCGGGTGCGGGTGCGGCTTGCAACCGGCTCTGGGTCTCCTCGGTCGCGGGCACCAGCTGTCGGCGTCTGGGAGGTCGCGCCGTTCTCCCGGCGAGGGGGAAGGTTCCCAGCCTGTAGGCCGGGTTCCACCATGCGGCGGCCGGCTTCTTGCTGCGCGGCGGCCGCGTCGATGAGCTGCTGGACGCGCTTCGTCATGCAGCGACGCTCATCGCCCTCCAGGCGGTCCAGCTCGTCTGCCGCTGCCTGGGCGGCGCACAAGTTCTCCATGGGCGTGGCGTAGACCGGGCGGTCGGCCCCCAACATGCTGGCGATGGCGGCGCCACGCTGCCGGACCGTGCCCATGCGGCTGGGCTCGTCAGCGGCTGGGCTCGTCAGCAGCCGGTGTGCCGCAAATGGCGCGGTCGATCTCACGGTGGTAAGCCTCGGTTAGGCGTCTCATGGCTGCCAACTTGTTGGCGCTGTCGAGAAGTGCGATACGGCATGCCTCCAGCGTTTCACCGCTCGCACCGGGCGCTACGGGAGCGGACAGGTCCCGCATTGCCGCCTGCAATGGGTCCCGGCCGGCCTGGTCGGAGGTTTCGTCGTGGCTGATGACCAGCACCTCAGTGACGGTGCTGGTGCCGGCGTTGCTGTCTGCAGCGGGAAGTGGATCATCGAAGATCACCACGTCACCGGGGAAGGCATCAGGAAGCGCAACGTCGGCGTCGACGACCATGTCAACGAGCAAGTCGGTGGAGCCAACGGACTCCGGGTCGGAGACCGGCTCGTCGGTGATGTGAAGCTTGCCGAGGAGATCGACGAGGCAGCTCTCGGAGCTAGCTGTGCCCGCGTCGAGTGCCGGCTCACCGAAGAGGCGGGTCCCGCCGATGAGATCAGTGAGGTTGCTTGCGGCGCAAACAACTTCCACGCCGAGCAGCGTGTCGGCGCAAACGCCGTCGGGCGTGCCGGGCTGGCTGCGATCGCCAGGGAGGAAGAGGGTTCCCGTCCAGAACGTGTTTCCAGACGACGGTGCACCTAGCCCCACGGTGGGCGCCAAATGTCAGGGATATCATGCGACATATGCCAGGGGATGGCTTATCGTGGATGGAGACAAAAGTATGTCGCCGGGCTCTAGAAGCGGGAGTGAGCGAGAACGCGTACGCTTGCGAATCTTACCCAGGTTCGGGGATCTCCTAGGAGATAACACCCCTAGTCCTGCTCTGGGGGGTCTCAACATGATCACTATTTCAACAGGTGGCTACAAGCTTGCTCCTTGAGCTACCTGGCTGGAGGAGGAAGAAGGGCAAGCCTAGCTCTACTCCACTCTCCCTGTCTATCTTAGGGTCACGAGAGTCGAGGCGGACGTCATCGCTGCAGTGACGACGGACGCCGAGACGAGCACGTGACACCACTGCCACCCTGTCTATCTTAGGGTTACGTGATTCGAGGCGGACGTCATCACGGTAGCGAAGACGGACGCCGGGACGAGCACGTGACACGCCTGCCACCTTGTCTAGCTTAGGGTTACGCGAGTCTAGGCGGACGTCGTCGCGGTAGCCTGGACGGATGCTGAGACGAGCACATGACACCATTGCCACCTGTCTATCTTAGGTTCACGCAAGTCGAGGCGGACATCATCACGGTAGTGATGACGGACGCCAAGACGAGCATGTGACACCACTGCCACTCTATCTTATCGTAACGCGAGTTGAGGCGAACGTCATCGCGGTAGCGATGATAGACACCGAGACGAGCATGTGACACCACTGCCACCCTGTCTATCTTAGAGTTACGTGAGTCGAGGCGGACGTCGTCGCGGTAGCGACGACGGACGCCGAGACGAGCATGTGACACTACTGCCACCCTGTCTTAGCGTAACGCGAGTAGAGGCGGACGTCGTCGCAGCAGCGATGACGGACGCCGAGACAAGCACGTCACACCACTACATCCTGTCTATCTTAGGGTGACGCGACTCGAGGCGAGTCGAGGCGGACGTCGTTGCGGTAGCAACGACGGACGCCGAGTCGAGCACATGACACCACTGCCACCCTGTCTATCTTAGGGTGACGCGAGTCGAGGCGAGTCAAGGTGGACGTCATCACGGTAGCAACGACGGACGCCGAGACAAGCACGTGACACTACTACCACCCTGTCTTAGCGTAATGCGAGTCGAGGCGGACATCTTCGCGGTAGCGACGACGGATGCCGAGATGAGCACGAGACACCACTGCCACCCTTTCTATCTTAGGGTTACGTGAGTCGAGGCAGATGTCGTCGCGGTAGCGACGATGGACGCCGAGACGAGCACGTGACACCACTGCCCCCCTGTCTTATCGTAACACGATTCGAGGCGGATGTCGTCGCGGTAGCGAGGACGGACGCCGAGACGAGCACGAGACACCACTGCCACCCTATCTATCTTAGGGTCACAAGAGTCGAGGTTGACGTCATCGCGGTAGTGACGACGGACACCGAGACGAGCACGTGACACCACTGCCACCCTGTCTATCTTAGGGTTACACGAGTCAAGGCGGACGTCATCGCGGTAGCGAAGACGGACGCCGGGACGAGCACGTGACATCACTACCACCTTGTCTATCTTAGGGTGATGTGAGTCGAGGCGGACGTCGTCACGGTAGCGACGATGGACGCTGAGACGAGCACGTGACACCACTGCCACCCTGTCTATCTTAGGGTCACGCGAGTCGAGGTGGACATCATCGCGGTAGCGATGATGGACGCCGATACGAGCACGTGACAACACTGTCGCCCTGTCTATCTTAGGGTTACGCGAGTCGAGGCGGACCTCGTCGCGGTAGCGACGATGGATGCCGAGATGAGCATGTGACACCACTGCCACCCTGTCTTACCGTACCGCGAGTCGAGGCGAACGTCGTCGCGGTAGCGACGACGAACGCCGAGAAGAGCACGTGACACTACTGCCACCATATCTTAGCATAACGCGAGTCAAGGCGGACGTCGTCGCGGTAGCGACGATGGACACCGAGCCAACCACGAGACACCACTGCCACCCTGTCTATCTTAGGGTCACGAGAGTCGAGGCTGATGTCGTAGCGGTAGCAACGACGGACGCCGAGATGAGCACGTGACACCACTGCCATCCTATCTATTTTAGGGTCATGTTAGTCGAGGCGGATGACGTCGCGGTAGCGAGGACGGATACTGAGACGAGCATGTGACACCACTGCCAACCTGTCTATCTTGGGGTCACGCGAGTCGAGGTGGACGTCGTCGCGGTAGCGACGATGGACGCCGAGACGAGCATGTGACAACACTGCCACCCTGTCTATCTTAGGGTTACGTGAGTCGAGGCGGACCTCGTCGCGGTAGCGATGATGGATGCCGAGACGAGCACGTGACACCACTGCCACCTTGTCTTAGCGTACCGCGAGTCGAGGCAAACGTCGTCGCTATAGCGACGACGAACACCGAGACGAGCACGTGACACTACTGCCACCCTATCTTAGCATAACGCGAGTCGAGGCGGACGTCGTCACGGTAGCGACGACGGACACCGAGATAAGCACGTGACACCACTGCCACCCTGTGTATCTTAGGTTCACGAGAGTCGAGGCGGATGTCATCGCGGTAGCAACGACGGACGCCGAGATGAGCACGTGACACCACTGCCATCCTATCAATCTTAGGGTCATGTGAGTCGACGAGGATGTCATCGCGGTAGCGAGGACGGACGCCGAGACAAGCACGTGACACCACTGCCACCCTGTCTATCTTAGGGTCACGCAAGTCGAGGCGGACATCATCACGGTAGCGAAGACGGACGCCGAGACGAGCACGTGACACCACTGCCACCCTGTCTATCTTAGGGTTACGTGAGTCGAGGCGGACGTCATCCCGGTAGCGAAGACGGACGCCGGGACGAGCACGTGACACGACTGCCACCTTGTCTAGCTTAGGGTTACGCGAGTCTAGGCAGACATCGTCGCGGTAGCAACAAAGGACGCCGAGATGAGCACCTGACACCACTGCCATCCTAGCTATCTTAGGGTCAAGCGAGTCAAGGCGGACGTCGTCGCGGTAGCCTGGACGGATGCTGAGATGAGGACGTGACACCACTGCCACCCTGTCTATCTTAGGTTCACGCAAGTCGAGGCGGACATCATCACGGTAATGACGACGGACGCCAAGACGAGCATGTGACACCACTGCCACTCTGTCTTATCGTAAAGCGAGTTGAGGTGGACGTCATCGCGGTAGCGATGATAGACGCCGAGACGAGCATGTGACACCACTGCCACCCTGTCTATCTTAGAGTTACGTGAGTCGAGGCGGACGTCGTCGCGGTAGCGACGACGGACACCGAGACGAGCATGTGACACTACTGCCACCCTGTCTTAGCGTAACGCGAGTCGAGGCGGACGTCGTCGCAGCAGCGACGACGGACGACGAGACAAGCACGTCACACCACTACATCCTGTCTATCTTAGGGTCACGCGATTCGTGGCGAGTCGAAGCGGACGTCGTTGCGGTAGCAACGACGGACGCCGAGTCGAGCACATGACACCACTGCCACCCTGTCTATCTTAGGGTGACGCGAGTCGAGGCGAGTAAAGGCGGACGTCATCACGGTAGCAACGACGGACGCCGAGACAAGCACGTGACACCACTGCCACCCTGTCTTGGCGTAACATGAGTCAAGGCGGACATCGTCGCGGTAGCGACGATGGACGCCGAGACGAGCATGTGACACCACTGCCACTCTGTCTTATCCTAACGCGAGTCGAGGCGAATGTCGTCACGGTAGCAACTACGGACGCCGAGACGAGCATCTGACACCACTGCCACCTTGTCTATCTTAGGGTTACGTGAGTCGAGGCGAACGTCGTCGCGGTAGCGACTATGGACGCCGAGACGAGCACGTGACACCACTGCCACCCTATCTTAGCGTACCGCGAGTCGAGGCGGACGTCGTCGAGGTAGCGACGACGAACGCCGGGACGAGCACGTGACACTACTGCCACCCTATCTTAGCATGACGCGAGTCGAGGCGGACGTCATCGCGGTAGCGACGACGGACGCAGAGATAAGCACGTGACACCACTGCCACCCTGTCTATCTTAGGGTCACGAGAGTCGAGGCGGACGACGTCGCGGTAGCAACGATGGACGCAGAGATGAGCACGTGACACCACTGCCATCCTATCTATCTTAGGGTCATGCGAGTCGAGGCGCACATCATGCCACCCAGTCTATCCTAGGGTCACGCGAGTCGAGCTGGACGTCGTCGCGTCAGCGACAACAGACGCTGAGATGAGCACGTGACACCACTGCCAACCTGTCTATCATAGGGTCACGCGAGTCGAGGCCGATGTCCTCTCGGTAGCGACGACGGACGCCGAGACGAGCATGTGACACCACTGCCACCCAATCTATCATAGGGTCACACGAGTAGAGGAGGACGTCGTCATTGTAGCGACGATGGACGCCGAGACTAGCACGTGACACAAATCCCACCCTGTCTATCTTAGGGTCACGCAAGTCGAGGCGGACGTCGTCGCGGTAGCGACGACGGACGCCGAGACGAGCACGTGACACCACCGCCACCCAGTCTATCTTAGGGTTACGCGAGTCAAGGCGGACATTGTCGCACGTAGCGACGACGGACACCGAGACGAGCACGTGACACCACTGCCACCCTGTCTTAGCGTAACATGAATCGAGGCAGACGTCATCGCAATAGCGACGACGGACACTGAGACGAGCACGTGAAACCACTGCCACACTGTCTTAGCGTAACGCGAGTCAAGGCGGACATTGCCGCGGTAGCGACGACGGACGCCAAGACGAGCAGGTGACATCACTGCCACCCCATCTATCTTAGAGTCACGCGAGTCGAGGCGAGTCAAGGCGAACGTCGTCGGGGTAGCAACGATGGACGCCGAGACGAGCACGTGACACCACTGCCACCCTGTCTTAGCGTAACGCGAGCTGAGGCGGACGTCATCGCGGTAGCGACAACGGACACCGAGACGAGCACGTGACACCACTGCCGCCCAGTCTATCTTAGGGTTACGTGATTCGAGGCAGACATCATCGCGGTAGCAACGGCGAACGCCTAGATGAGCACATGACACCACTACAACCCTTTCTTAGCGTAACGAGAGTCGAGGCGGACATTGTTGCGGTAGCGACAACGGACGCTGAGATGAGCACGTGACACCACTTCCACCCTGTCTTAGCGTAACGTGAGTCAAGGCGGGCATCGTCGCGGTAGCGACGACAGATGCCAAGACGAGCATGTGACACCGCTGCCACTTTGTCTTATCCTAACGTGAGTCGAGCCGGATGTCGTCGCGGTAGCAACGACGGACGCCGAGACGAGCATCTGACACCACTGCCACCCTGTCTTAGCATAATGGGAGTCGAGGTGGATGTCGTCCGGTAGCAACGACGGACGCCGAGACAAGCACGTGACACCACTGCCACCCTGTCTATCTTAGGGTCACACGAGTCGAGGCGAGTCGAGGCTAACGTCGTCGCAGTAGCGACGACGGACGCTGAGAAGAGCATGTGACACCACTGCCACCTTGTCTATCTTAGGGTTAAGCGAGTCGAGGCGGACGTTGTCGCGGTAGCAATGATGGATGCCGTGACGAGCACGTGACACCACTGCCACCCTGTCTATCTTAGATTCACGCGAGTCGAGGCGGACATCGTCGCGGTAGCGACGACGGACGCCGAGACTAGCACGTGACACCACTGCCACCCAGTCTATCTTAGGGTCACGCGAGTCGATCTGGACGTCGTCGCGTAAGCAACAACAGACGCTGAGATGAGCACGTGACACCACTGCCAACCTGTCTATCATAGGGTCACGCAAGTCGAGGCGGACGTCGTCGCGGTAGCGACGACGGACGCCGAGACGAGCATGTGACACCACTGCCACCCTATCTATCTTAGGGTCACACGAGTAGAGGAGGACGTCGTCTCGGTAGCGACGATGGACGCCGAGACTAGCACGTGACACAAATCCCACCCTGTCTATGTTTGGGTCACGCAAGTCGAGGCGGACGTCGTCGCAGTAGCGACGACGGATGCTGAGACGAGCACGTGACACCACCGCCACCCAGTCTATCTTAGGGTTACGCGCGTCAAGGCGGACATTGTCGCACGTAGCGACAACGAACACCGAGACGAGCACGTGACACCACTGCCACCCTGTCTTAGCGTAACATGAGTCGAGGCGGACGTCATCGCAGTAGCGACGACGGACGCTGAGACGAGCACGCGAAACCACTGCCACACTGTCTTAGCGTAACGCGAGTCAAGGCGGACGTTGCCGCGGTAACGACGACGAACGCCAAGACGAGCAGGTGACATCACTGCCGCCCCATCTATCTTAGAGTCACGCGAGTCGAGGCGAACGTCGTCGAGGTAGCGACGACGGACGCCAAGACAACCACGTGACACCACTGCCACCCTATCTATCTTAGGGTCATGAGAGTCGACCGGACGTCGTCGCGGTAGCAACGGCGGACGCCGACACGGGCACGTGACACCACTGCCACCCTGTTCATCTTAGGGTTACGGGAGTCGAGGCGGACTCCGAGATGAGCACGTGACACCACTGCCACCGTGTTTTAGCGTAACACGAGTCCAGGCGGACGTCGTCGCGGTACCGATGGCGGATGCCGAGATGAGCACGTGACACCACTGCCATCCTATCTATCTTAGGGTCACGCGATTCGAGGCGAGTCGAGGCGGACGTCATCGCGGTAGCGACGACGGACGCTGAGATGAGCATGTGACACCACTGCCACCCTGTCGTAGCATAACGCGACTCGAGGCAGACATCATCGCGGTAGCGACGACGGACGCCGAGACTAGCAAGTGACACCACTGCCACCCTGTCTATCTTAGGGTCATGTCAGTCGAGGCGGACGTCGCCGCGGTAGCAACGACGGACGCCGAGACGAGCACGTGACACCATTGCCACCCAGTCTATCTTAGGGTTTCGTGAGTTGAGGCGAGTCGAGGCGGACGCCGTCATGGTAGCGACGACGTATGCCGCGACGAGCACGTGACACCACAGCCACCCTGTCTATCTTAGGGTCACGCGAGTCGAGGCGGACATCGTCACGGTAGTGATGACGGACGCTGAGATGAGCACATGACAACACTGCCACCCTGTCTATCTTTGGGTCAAGCGAGTCGAGGCGGACATCATCACGGTAGCGACGATGGACACCAAGAAGAGCACGTGACACCACTGCCACCCTGTCTATCTTAGGGTCACGTGAGTCAAGGCGGACATCGTCGCGGTAGCGACGATGGACACCGAAACGAGCACGTGACACCACTGCCACCCTGTCTTAGCGTAACGTGAGTCGAGGCGGACATCGTCCGGGTAGCGACAACGGACGCCGAGACGAGCACGTGATACCACTGCCACCCTGTCTATCTTTGGGTCACGCGAGTCGAGGCGGACATCATCGCGGTAGCGACGATGGACGCCAAGAAGAGCACGTGACACCACTGCCACCCTGTCTATCTTAGAGTTACGTCAGTCGAGGCGGACATCGTCGCGGTAGCGACGACGGACGCCGAGATGAGCATGTGACACTACTGCCACCCTGTCTTAGTGTAACGCGAGTCGATGCGGACATCGTCGCGGTAGCGATGATGGACGCCGAGACGAGCACGTGACACCACTGCCAACCAGTCTTAGCGTAACGCGAGTCGAGGCGGACATCATCGCGGTAGCGACAACGGACGCCGAGACGAGCACGTGACACCACTACCATCCAGTCTATCTTAGGGTTACGCGAGTTTAGGCGGACATCATCGCGGTAGGAACAGCGGACGCCTAAACGAGCACGTAACACCACTACCACCCTGCGTAAGCATAATGAGAGTCGAGGCGGACGTGGTCGCAGTAGCGACGACGGACGCCGAGATAAGCATGTGACACCACTGCCACTCTGTCTTATCGTTACGCGAGTCAAGGCGGACATCGTCGCGGTAGCGATGACGGACGCCGAGATAAGCATGTGACACCACTACGACCCTATCTTAACGTAACGTGTGTCGAGGAGGACGTCGTTGCGATAGCGACGACGGACACCGAGACGAGCACGTGACACCACTGCCATCCTGTCTATCTTAGGTTCACGTGATTCGAGGCGAGTTGAGGAGGACGTCATCGCGGTAGCGACGACGGACGCCGAGACTAGCACGTGACACCACTGCCACCCAGTCTATCTTAGGGTTACGTGAGTCGAGGCGGACGTCGTCGCGGTAGCGACGACGGACACCGAGACAAGCACGTGACACCACTGCCACACTGTCTTAGCGTAACGCTAGTCGAGGCGGACGTCATCTCGGTAGTGACGATGGACGCTGAGACGAGCAGGTGACACCACTGCCACCCTGTCTTAGCGTAAAGGGAGTCGAGGTGGATGTCGTCCGGCAGCAACGACGGATGCCGAGACAAGCATGTGACACCACTGCCACTCTGTCTATCTTAGGGTCACTCGAGTCGTGGGAAGTCGCGGCTAACATCATCGCGGTAGGGACGACGGACGCTGAGACGAGCACGTGAAACCACTGCCACACTGTCTTAGCGTAACGCGAGCCAAGGCGGACGTTGCCGCGGTAGCAACGACGGACGCCAAGACGAGCAGGTGACATCACTGCCGCCCCATCTATCTTAGAGTCACGCGAGTCGAGGCGAGTCGAGGCGAACGTCGTCGAGGTAGCAACGATGGACGCCGAGACGAGCATGTGACACCACTGCCACCCTGTCTTAGCGTAACGCGAGACGAGGCGGACGTCATCGCGGTAGCGACAACAGACTCCGAGACGAGCACGTGACACCACTGCCACCCAGTCTATCTTAGGGTTACGCGATTCGAGGCAGACATCATCGCGGTAGCAACGGTGAACGCCTAGATGAGCACATGACACCACTACAACCCTTTCTTAGCGTAACGAGAGTCGAGGCGGACATTGTCGCGGTAGCGACAACGGACGCCGAGATGAGCACGTGACACCACTTCCACCCTGTCTTAGCATAACGTGAGTCAAGGCGGGCATCGTCGCGGTAGCGACGACGGATGCCAAGACGAGCATGTGACACCACTGCCACTTTGTCTTATCCTAACGTGAGTCGAGCCGGATGTCGTCGCGGTAGCAACGACGGACGCCGAGACGAGCATCTGACACCACTGCCACCCCGTCTTAGCATAATGGGAGTCGAGGTGGATGTCGTCCGGTAGCAACAACGGACACCGAGACAAGCACGAGACACCACTGCCACCCTGTCTATCTTAGGGTCACACGAGTCAAGGCGAGTCGAGGCTAACATCGTCGCAGTAGCGACGACGGACGCTGAGAAGAGCACGTGACACCACTGCCACCATGTCTATCTTAGGGTTAAGCGAGTCGAGGCGGACGTTGTCGCGGTAGCAACGATGGATGCCGAGACGAGCACGTGACACCACTGCCACCCTGTCTATCTTAGATTCACGCGAGTCGAGGCGGACGTCGTCGCGGTAGCGACGACGGACGCCGAGAGTAGCACGTGACACCACTGCCACCCAGTCTGTCTTAGGGTCACGCGAGTCGAGCTGGACGTCGTCGCGTAAGCGACAACAGATGCTGAGATGAGCACGTGACACCACTGCCAACCTGTCTATCATAGGGTCACGCGAGTCGAGGCGGACGTCATCGCGGTAGCGACGACGGACGCCGAGACGAGCATGTGACACCACTGCCACCCTATCTATCTTAGGGTCACACGAGTAGAGGAGGACGTCGTCGCGGTAGCGACGACGAACGCCGAGACGAGCACGTGACACCACCGCCACCCAGTCTATCTTAGGGTTACGCGAGTCAAGGCGGACATTGTCGCACGTAGCGACGACGGACACCAAGACGAGCACGTGACACCACTGCCACCCTGTCTTAGCGTAACATGAGTCGAGGCGGACGTCATCGCAGTAGCGACGACGGACGCTGAGACAAGCACGTGAAACCACTGCCACACTGTCTTAGCGTAACGCGAGTCAAGGCGGACGTTGCCGCGGTAGCGACGACGGACGCCAAGATGAGCTGGTGACATCACTGCCGCCCCATCTATCTTAGAGTCATGCGAGTCGAGGCGAGTCGAGGCGAACGTCGTCGAGGTAGCGACGACGGACGCCAAGACAAGCACGTGACACCACTGCCACCCTATCTATCTTAGGGTCACGAGAGTCGACCGGACATCGTCGCGGTAGCAACGGCGGACGCCGACACGAGCACGTGACACCACTGCCACCCTGTTTATCTTAGGGTTAAGCGAGTCGAGGCGGACACCGAGATGAGCACGTGACACCACTGCCACCGTGTTTTAGCGTAACACGAGTCCAGGCGGACGTCGTCGTGGTAGCGATGGCGGATGCCGAGATGAGCACGTGACACCACTGCCATCCTATCTATCTTAGGGTCACGCGATTCGAGGCGAGTCAAGGCAGACGTCATCGTGGTAGCGACGACGGACGCCGAGATGAGCATGTGACACCACTGCGACCCTGTCGTAGCATAACGCGACTCGAGGCAGATGTCGGTGTACTAGAATAGGGGTACCCTAGTACCCCGTACTTGTGCACGGGCAGTAGTAGCTTCCCGCGGCCAGGCTTGCGGGAGGACAGCCAGAGAGAAGCTCAAGATTATTAAGCCATTCAAGAACAAAGTATACAAAGCAAGAGTTAAGGCCCCGGCAAGAGGAGCTTGCCGGGAGGGACAGCTGAGGCCCAGCCTGGGCATTGCTGAAGCAGAGTACTTGCCGCGGCAAGGTACTTGCCCCGGCAAGTCATTGGCTGCGGCAAGGTATTGGCTGCGGCAAGATAGCGGCTGCGGCAAGGTACTTGCCCCGGCAAGTTACCTTGCACGGCAAACTATGGGTTGCGCCAAGCTGTCAGGTGCGGCAAGGTCTTGCCGCGGCAAGCATTACTGTACCACTGTGCTACTGTGCTGCTTCGGTGCCTCTGCCAGCGTGGCGCTCTGGGTCCTTCCAAGCGTGCGTGGCAGGGCACTGTGTAGACGGCGGAGCACTGTAGATAGCGGTGCAGCAGCAGGTGGGATAGGCTTTTCCCACGTCCACGACGTCCGGGTACATGTATGTGGAAAGCAAAGGCATGGGCATTTAATGCCCTTGTCCCCTGCCGTCAGTGGTAGGTAGGACATGTCATCCTGGTAATAGTGGCCTTACTGTAGCAACTTTCCACCTCTACCTTTACTGTTTGCCACCTGTTGGTGACCCCTTTTGTGCGTATAAAGGAGGCCCATAGGCAACGTGAAAGGGGGGAGGAACTGGAAAAGGGAGAACTCCAGTATTGTACGCAGCTACTCGGTACTGTAGCGCTCCTGGAGCTAGAACAATCATACAGATAATAAACCAAAAAAAGCAGGAGTAGGGTTTTACGCATCCATGCGGCCCGAACCTGGGTAAATCTCTCTCGTGCACTGTCGTGTTCTTCGCTAGATTTGCTCTTCGCGCGACCGTCTCTCCCTGCCGAACGTAAAGGGGTCCTTCTCTGGGTCCCATAGGTGATCGCGGATTTGTCCCCGACATCTTTGGCGCGCCAAGTAGGGGGCAGACAGGTTGTGTGAACCTAATCTAGCGATTTGCGTGCTAGTTTTTGGGCCATTCTCCGTCTTATGGCTCCAAAAAAAGAAGACTTCAGCCATCGGTGCGTCCACGTCCAACCCGCCTGCTCCCGTGCAGGAGGGTGCCGACGTGATTGCGGCTGCTGGGGGCACTGGAGAGCGAGAGCTCCTATTACCTCCACCTGTCCAAAACCGGGCCAGCAACGCCAATCATGGCGCTGCTGGGTCTGGGAACGTAGCGCTGCTCGCTGCTGCTGGCCCTGCAAGCTCCAGAAACAGTGCTGCGCGTTCTGGAACGCCTGCGCCGGTTCAGACGCCGCGGCCTTCGCAAGAAGCCCGTGACAGGCAGCGTCCTGACGCCCCAGGTGCCAGGCGCTCCCTGGATAATGAACTTGCGCATCAATCTCGAGATGCGCGGGGTCACCATACGCAACAACACGTTGGCGGGGTCGAGGTGCGGTCGCCTGGGCGTGGAGATGCTCCTTCTAACACCGTTAGGAGTAAGAGCATCCCACAGTCCTCACGCCACTCGATACCTCCCTCACCAGCAGAAGCGTTGGCGCGTGCGCAGCTGCTCCTGAACTTCCCTCCACCAGCAGATAAGCTTGACGAGTGGAGGGCAACCATTCAGAGCCTTCTCAGCTTCGCTGATGCCGACCCGGTGCGCGCGGCCGACAAGAGAGCTGGTGACGATGCTGTCACCAACAAGAACGGCGAGGGGGCAACAACCGTACACTCCCCACCCAGACGGCCTCGGTCGCCGACACGTCGAAACGATGCCCGTGGCGATGATTCCACGGCGTCGTCTGACCCGCGAGCTCGTCGTGACCAGCGCCTCGTTCTTCAGGAACACAGAGGAGAAGACGCTCGTACCACTATCGAGCGAAGGAGAGAAGCGCATCGTCAGTCCGACAGACGCGCAGGGCCCGCTGTTGACATGCATGCGCCAGGGGATCCTGGCGACTTGCCGTACGCGGTAAGTTGTCCAGCGTTCACCCGTGAGCTGCGGCAGGTTCAGTGGCCCAATCGCAAGGCTTTCAAGCCTGACGTGCCGGAGAAGTATGATGGCAAGACACACCCGTCGGAGTTCCTCAGCATTTACACCATTGCGGTGCAAGCTGCCGGGGGACGAGACGACAAGATTCTTGCTAACTACTTCCCGCTCGTGTTAAAGCGCAACGTCGTCTCATGGCTCATGCACTTGCCGGAGAACTCCATTTCTTCATGGGCGGACCTGTGCCATCAGTTTGTTGGTGCCTTTACTGGCGGTCATCAACCTCATGGCCAGGAGAGTGATCTCCACCTCATCCCCCAGAAGGAAGGAGAGCCCCTGCGCAAATACATTCAAAGGTTCAGCCGCGTACAGTAAAACATCCCAGATGTTCACCCCGCTGCGGTTATTAGCGCGTTCCATCAGAACGTGCGTAACCGCAAGATGCGGGAGGAAATGGCGATGACCAAGGTCAGAGACATTGGCCAGCTATATGCTCTCGCCGACAAGTGTGCGCGCGCTGAAGAGGGAAGGAAACTTCCCGGTGAAGGTGTTGGCGCAGGGGGGAGCTCTGACAGCGAAGGTACCGCCCCGGCAAAGAAGGGCCGGCGGCGGAACAACAAGAAGAAAAAGGGCAAAGCTGTGCTTGCCGTCGAGCAGTCCAGCGGCAACGGCAGCGCCGACAAGGCCAAAGTCGAGGGCTCCGGCAAGGATATTGCCGCGTGCGCCAACTGTCAGGCCTTGGCGGCTGCCAACAAGCAGGACGGCTCCGACAAGCAATATTGCAAGATCCACCGCACCAAGGGACATGATCTCCAGAACTGTCGACGAGTCGAGCAGCTTGTCGAACAGCAGAAAGCTGAGTATGAGAGGCGCGACAAGGAGAAGGCCCCAGAAGGTGCTGGCGGGTCCGGCAAGAAGCGCACTGCCCGAGGAGGGCGTCGCGGCAAGGCCAAGCAGCAGCAGAGAGACAGGCCTCCTCGTGGCCGCGACAAAGATGATGATGATGATGATCTAGATGATGAAGAATCCAGTGAGCACGAATTTCAGAAAGCCGCAGAAGTCTTGTGTGCTGACGGTGGTGCTTCGTTGCATTCTTCTCACCACCAACTTAAACAGTGGGTGCGAGAGATCAATGCGGCAGAACCATCTGTTGACGCCAGAAAGCTTCTGAAGTGGTCTGACACGCCTATCGTCTTTGACATTGAGGACCACCCTGACCGCACAACGGCGGTCGGGTGCTTGCCGATGTTGGTTTCACCAACGATCCGCAACCTCAAGGTCACGAAGATGTTAGTTGACGGTGGGGCCGGCTTGAATCTGATTTCGCCCGCTGTGCTCCGGAAACTTCAAATCTCTGACGGCGAGCTTGAGGAAACTGGTACTTTCCAAGGAGTCAATCCAGGAAGGAGCAGGCCGAAAGGGAAGATCACGCTGCCAGTGACATTTGGCGGCGAGCTGAACTACCGGACCGAGAAGGTCACCTTTGATGTTGCCGATATTCCATTGCCTTATAATGGGATACTTGGCCATCCAGCGCTCGCCAAGTTCATGGCAGCCTCTCATTATGCCTACAACGTGTTGAAGATGCCAGGTCCAGTAGGTGTTATCACAGTTCCCTGCGACAAGAAGGATGCGCTTATTTGCGCCGACAAGATCTACCGGGAAGCAGCTGCCGCAACTGCCGCCAAGGCACTTGCCGCTGAAGCTCTCGGGCAGGAGAACGAGAGGAAGTCTGGCAAGAGCTCCTGTGCCCACTCCGGCAAGCGCACCTCTTCGGAGTGCTGCGCTGCCGTCGAGGACGCACCAGAGAGCTCCACCGGCAAGTGTAAGAAGAACAAAGCCGCTCCGCCGGCGACAAAGAAGGTGCCCGCCAAGGAGGATGGCACTGGTGGTTCCTTCACCATCAGTGCCACACTTGACAACAACTAGGAAAACGCGCTCGTTGCTTTCCTGCGGGCGAATGTCGACGTATTTGCATGGCAACCGTCCAACGTCCCCGGTGTTCCCAGGAAAGTAATTGAGCACCACCTTGCTGTTTGTCCCCATGCGAGGCCCGTCAAACAGAAAGCCAGAAAGCAAGCTGTGGAGCGGCAAGAGTTTATTGCGGAAGAAATCAAGAAGTTGGAAGCAGCAGGCCTCGTTAGAGGAGTGCTCCATCCTACGTGGTTGGCCAATCATGTTGTCGTGCGCAAAGCGAATGGAAAATGGAGGCTTTGTATTGATTTCACTGATGTCAATAAAGCTTGTCCCAAAGACCCATTTCCTTTGCCCCGCATAGACCAGATTGTTGACTCCACGGCAGGATGTGATTTGCTTTCATTTCTTGACGCATATTCAGGGTATCATCAAATCTTCATGGCTGAGGAAGATGAGGAAAAGACTGCATTTATCACACCCTGTGGCACATACTGTTTCGTACGTATGCCATTTGGTTTGAAAAATGCTGGTTCGACATTTGCAAGAGCCGTCCAGATTGCTTTTGAGCCTCAGCTGCACAGAAATGTGGAAGCCTATATGGATGATATAGTGGTCAAAAGCAAAGACAGGGCTACTTTGGTTCATGATCTAGAAGAAACTTTTGTAAATCTGCGCAAGATCAACCTGAAGCTCAACCCCGTGAAGTGCGTGTTTGGAGTTCCCTCCGGCAAGCTTCTCGGGTTCTTTGTGTCTCAACATGGAATTGAAGCCAATCCTGACAAGATCAAAGCCATTGAGCAAATTGAAGCACCGAAGCGCGTCAATGATGTTCGACGACTTGCCGGCTGTGTTGCTGCCCTCAGTAGGTTTATCTCCAAGTCAGCTGAGCGCGCCCTGCCATTTTTCAAAATCTTAAAAAAGGCAGGTCCATTGAAATGGACTCCGGAGGCGGAGGCGGTGCTGCAAGACTTGAAGAGATACCTCTCCTCTCCTCCAATACTTGTCGCGCCTAAACCACAAGAGAAGTTGTTGCTGTATCTAGCGGCAACCAATCAAGTGGTTAGTGCTGCGCTGGTAGCGGAGAGAGAGGTGGATGAGGAGGCAGTAACTGCGGCAAGCACGACCAGCGACAAGCTGGGGGCAACAAGTTTTGCTGCCAACAAGGATTCGTCTGCGCAGTCAGGTGAAGTGATACAAAAGAAGAAAATGGTGCAGCGCCTGGTCTACTTTGTGAGCTCTCTTCTGCAGGGAGCTAGGTCAAGGTATTCTGGTGTGCAGAAGCTACTTTTCGGCCTTCTCATGGCCTCGAGAAAGCTGCGCCATTATTTTCAAGCACATGAAGTTACCGTCATCACTCGCTTCCCGCTGAAAAGGATTTTGCAAAATCCAGAAGCGACGGGCAGGATTGTCGAGTGGGCGTTGGAGTTGTCGAGCTTTGGCCTCAAGTTTGAGAGTACATCAACCATACAGAGCCGAGTTTTGGCAGAGTTTATCGCAGAATGGACACCAACGCCAGACGAAGAAATCCCAGAGATGACTCTCCCCGGCAAGGAGACAAGCAAAGAGTGGCTTATGTACTTTGATGGTGCCTTTTTGCTGCAAGGCGCCGGTGCTGGCGTACTGCTTGTCGCACCCACCGGAGAGCACCTCAAGTACGTGGTCCAAATGCACTTTCCCAAGGAACAGGCGACGAACAATACTGCAGAATATGAGGGGTTGCTTGCCGGTCTCAGGATCGCGGCAGACCTTGGGATCAAGAAGCTTATTGTCAGGGGAGATTTGCAGCTTGTCGTCAGGCAAGTGAACAAGAACTACCAATGCCCATTGATGGAAGCTTATGTAGATGAGGTGAGGAAGTTGGAAGAACGCTTTGACGGCCTACAAATGGAGCACGTCCCACGTGCTGAGAATGACATTGCCGATGGTTTGTCAAAGCGCGTCGCACTCAAATTGCCTGTGGAGACAGGCACTTTTGTGCTCCAACTAACTCAGCCATCCGTGACGCCATCAGTAGAGCAAGGCAGGAAGAGGAAGTTGGCTTCTGGCGACTACTTCCCGGTAGAGCTCTCCGAAGCCGCCGGCAAGAAGGCTGCCAAAGCCAGCGCCAAAGATGCAGAGGGGCAACTTGCTCCGACAAGGCCTCACGCTCTTGTCGTTGAAGCGGGTGCTCCTAGGCTAGAGGCAAAGGGGCAACTTGCTCCGACAAGACTTCGGGTCCTTGTCGTTGAAGCAGGCGCTCCTGATCGAAGCGCTGAGGAGCAAGATGCTCCGACGAGGCCTTGGGCTTCCGTCGTTGAAGCAACTGCTCCCGACAAGCTTGTTGAAGGACAGCACGCTCCAGCAGGGCCCCAGGCTCTTGTCGTTGAGGCGGCTGTTCCCGCCAAGCTCGTCGGGGAACGGCCGGCTCTGGTAGAGCAACGAGCTCTTGCCGTAGGGCCTGATGTTCCCGCAGCAGAAGAAATGCCTTTAGTCCTCGTTGTCGAGCCACAGGCTCCAGCGTGGGCGCAGCAGATCGTCCGTTTCCCTCAGACAGGAGAACTTCCCGAAGAGCAGGAAGAAGCGGAGAAAGTAGCCCGACGGTCCAATATGTATCAATTTGTCGATGACATGTTGTGCAGAAAAAGACCAAACGGTGTGAAATTGAAGTGTATTCCCCGGGAAGAAGGACAGGACCTGTTGGCGGAGATTCATGGAGGCATATGTGGTCACCACATAGGGTCAAGAGCCCTTGTTGGAAAGGCTTTCCGACAAGGTTTCTTTTGGCCCACCGCCCTCCAGGATGCAACTGCACTAGTAACCAAGTGTGAAGCGTGCCAGTTTCATTCAAGCAGATTCATCAGCCAGCTCAAGCTCTCCAGACAATCCCTCTCTCCTGGCCATTTTCGGCCTGGGGGCTCGACATCCTCGGCCCCTTTCCCCGTGCCGCCGGGGGCTTCGAGTACTTGTATGTGGCCATCGACAAGTTTACGAAGTGGCCAGAAGTGGAAGCAGTGAGGAAGGTGACAGCACAATCAGCCATCAAGTTCTTCAAGGGAATTGTTTGTCGCTTTGGTGTTCCTAACAGGATCATCACCGACAACGGTACCCAGTTCACGAGCCACGCCTTCATGCAGTATGTCGAAGACCTTGGCGCCAAGGTCTGTTTCGCTTCTGTTGCTCACCCCCGAAGCAACGGTCAAGCTGAAAAGGGCAAATGCTGAAGTGCTGCGTGGGCTCAAGACGAGAACTTTCGACAGGCTGCGCAAGTGCGGCAAAAACTGGATCGAGGAGCTGCCAGTGGTTCTTTGGTCGATCAGGACGACGCCAAATCGAGCTACTGGCCAGACGCCTTTTGCTCTAGTTTATGGAGCAGAGGCAGTTCTCCCCACGGAACTCGTATACGGGTCACCTCGAGTGCTCGCTTATGATGAGCTTGAGCAAGAGCAACTGCGGCAAGATGACGCTGTGCTCCTCGAGGAGGATCGTCTTCAGGCTGCTGTGAGAGCTGCTCGCTACCAGCAAGCTTTGCGTCGCTATCATAGCCGCAAAGTTAATGCCAGAAGTCTCGAGGAAGGCGACCTTGTTCTTCAGCGCGTTCAGTCGGCCAAGAATTCAAACAAGTTGACGCCGAAGTGGGAAGGCCCTTATCGGGTGAAACGAGTCACCAGGCCCGGCGCTGTCCGCCTGGAGACCGGGGATGGCATTCCAGTGATCAATTCCTGGAACATTGAGCATCTCCGTAAGTTTTTTCCATAAGGCGCGGTTGCCGGGCCCTTCCCCGGCAACCACCTTTTGTACAAGTCTTGCCGCTGTTGCATGTAATCCTTTGTACAAAGCCAGGCGCAGACCCTG
Source organism: Thinopyrum elongatum (assembly GCA_011799875.1). Lineage (NCBI taxonomy): Eukaryota > Viridiplantae > Streptophyta > Magnoliopsida > Poales > Poaceae > Thinopyrum > Thinopyrum elongatum. Next base: position 316,315,428 of record CM022298.1, read on the forward strand.
TGCATAAATAAAGCTTTTGTATTTCGCAGTTTTTGACGATTTCATGTTTACTTTTATTTTGCATGATTATCTGACATACTGTGCAGTACAGCCTCCCCGGTAAGCATTAACGAGCCACCAAGCTCCTATATCTTTATTTTCTCTTCTTTCTTTTTCTCAAAAAGACAGAAGCTTCCCTCGCGCACAAGTTTGCCGAGGGGGATGGGATAATGATATGGACCAGGCATCGTTCAAAGAAACTTTGCCTTGCCGGGTAGAAGGCAGCGGCAAGTAGTGACAAGACCTTGCCGCGGAGAGATCAGCGACAAAGCTAAGTGCCAAAGTTTGAATAACCAAATTCTTTTTTATTTTCAAGGTTATTTTCCTTGAACGATACTACTCTTTGTATGGAAAACCTGTGCGCGACGGAACCTAAGCGTAATCGGTCGCGCCCTTACCTTGTTTCGAGTCCGCTCAACAACCTAAGTGGCCGCACTGAGCGCGACAAGGTTGCTTGCCGGCAGCGGCACCGCCAGCAGGCTGCTGGAGTCCCGCACCCAGCGCTCGCGGCGATGGTGCGCGCACCGGCAAGTTTCCTATAAGCGTAGGGCAAGTACACACAAAGAAAGAAATTGCTCAAGGGAGATGACATGCATTAACTTCAAAATATTGCATGTTATATTACAAGATAAGTTGCCGCGGCTTAAACAGATTGTTCTTTAACATGTCTAGCGGCGGCAAGGAGGGAGAAGAATGGGCTCTCTAATTGCGGTGCTCGCCTTCGACTCTCTGGATTTGGTCCACCCTCTCCACGATGGGCGCGACAAGGGCCTCTAGTGGCGCGGGGTCGTATCCCTTCGGCAAGCTTTTGAAGATGTTGCTGAAGTCGACGCCCGGGTTTCTGTATGCTATCTTCACCAACCACCTCCGGAGAACTCCCCGGCAAAGCCTGCGTGACTCGTTGGCCAGTTGAGCCTTGTGATTGACTTGGAGCTGTTGGAGTGCTTCTACTACTCCGTCGAAGAACTCGGCTAGCTTGACGCTAGTTTGCGTGTTCTTGTCGGTGGAGTACCCGAAGTCCAGCACCTTCAGGGCAGTCAACTCCTTGTCGATGTCCTCGGCTGCGCTGGCAAGCCTGTCTGTGAAGATCCCCACGTTATCCCTGAACTTCTTGTGGGTTGCAATAGCGTCTTGAAGCAGACCCTTTTCCTTCTGGAGCTCTGCCATTAGAAGCCCTTCGTGCTTTCTGGTGGTGTCGAGCGTCTCCTTCAGCGTGGTCAGTTTCAGCTTCAGGTCTGCTCTGGAGTCATTGGCGGCGGCAAGCAGATTGTTCTTCTTGGCTATGGTAACTTGCATCTCCGCCAAAGTGTGGGTCACCTTTGCCCTCTCACTTTCAAGCGTTGAGAGCTTGTCACCGTTTGCCTTGAGGGCGGCCTCTAGTCTTGCCACTTTCTCCTCCATTTCCTTCCTGTTCACTTCTGCAGCACCGACAGCGTTGGTGGCCTCCACCAACTTGCTGGCGTACTCTTGGGCCAAGGCTTCGATTTCCTTCTGGTGTTTTTGTGCCTGCCCCTGGGTCCGCTCTGCGACAAGTCTTGCCACCTCCTCGTCTTTCTGTCGGAGGGTTTCGGCAAGTTTCCTCTTGCGCTCGGCAAGTTCTTCTTCGTGGGCATCAAGGTCCACTTTCCGCTGGTTCAGATCACCGGCCCGAGCAGACAACTCCTTGGCGGTCTCCTCCTGTTTTTGTTCAATGTCTTGCTTCATCAGGAGGAGGGCCTGCCGTTCTTCGGCCAGCTGTGCCCGCTTGGCCTCTAACGCATTAAGAGATCGCGCGCGGACATCCGCCAAGATCTCCGCGCGCCTCAACATGTCAGCTTCGGCCTTCTCGATGAGCGCCTCCCTGGAAGCTAGCTTTTCCCGTCGGGCGCGATGAAGATTCAGCAGCTTTTGAAGCAGTTGCTCCTCTTCAGACGTGCTGCTACTACTGGCGCCTGGCGCATCCACAAGCTGGAGCCCGGCAGCGGCAAGGATCTCCTCGTCCACAACATCCTCCTCGGTTGGCGCTCTGGAGCCCACCGTCCAGGGGAAGCTGACGTAGACGTTCTCGCCGACCCGGACGTATTTGCTTGGCGGAGGCGAGTTGGGCGCTCCCGCCTTGTCAGTGGTTGAAGGACCCGTGGTCGGAGTAGCGCCTGGCGCTCCTGTGGCCTCAGGGCTGTCAGTACGACCACCGGCTCCCTCGCCGGCCTCCTCAGCAGCCTTCTGGGCGGCCTCAGCTTCAGCAGCCTTGGCGGCTTCATCGGTGGGCGCCTTGGCGGTATTATCCTCGGCGGCCTTGCCGGCCTCTTCGGCAGCCCTGGCAGCTTCTTCGTCGGCAAGCTTGTCGGCCTTGGCAGCGGCGGCCTTGTCGTCGACGGCCCCTGCGGTGTTCTCCTCGGCAGAAGAGTCAATGTTCATTGGCTCCACCGAGGAGGGCTCTGCCAACCCGAGAAGTAAAGCAAAAAGAGCTTCAGGAAGAAATTCAAGAAGCCAAAAGAAAGAAAGCAGAAAGAGTTTTGCGGCAAGTGGGTTTACCCGTGTTGAGCTCAGGAGCGGTGGGCTCCCCTCCCCCGTCAACGTTTGTCATTGGGGTGGGGTCGCCAGCGCTGGTGCTTGGCGCTTCGGCGCTTGCCGGCTCCTCTTCGTGGCTCGGCTCGCTAGTGGGAGCCCTTACCGGAGATCTTCTCCTTGGCGGAGTGGTCGAGGGGGGTGGTACTTCTGGAGCACCTTCAGATGGCTCCACTTGCTGCTCCTCTCCTACAAGCCCAAAGATGTCAGTAACAAAATGCTTGTTCCTCAGCGACCGCCAGCGAAACGTAGTTGAAATACTTACGCTGGGGGCTGCGCTGGGGGCTGCAACGAGGGCTGGGCTCCGAGCTGGTCGGGACGGTCTCAGACGCTCTCCCGGTGGTTGCCGTGGGCTCATCTTCGACGACCACCACGGTCTTGCTCATCGAGACCTTAGCTCTCTTCCTTGTCCTCTCCGCCAAAGTTTCCTCCCTGCGGAAGCAAGGCCGGAGCGCGACAAGTGAGGACAGAAACAAAACCTTACAAAGATTGAGGGTCGCGGCAAGGGAACTTACTCTTCCTCGTCGTCCTCTTCGCTGAGAGCGGAAAAATCAAAGTCCGCCTCCGTGTGAGGAGGGGGAGGAGGGGGAGCTGGGCTCCTTGGCCGCTTGGCGGGGGTAGTAGCAGCGGTCTTTGATGACCCTGCTCCAGTTGCCGGGGCCGCGTGAGACACTCCCGCAGCACCAGCCCTTGCCGCGGTTGAGCGCGTCGAACGGCGCTCCGGCGGTTGTTGAACTTCTTGCCGCTCAGCCACTTTGCCAAGCCTACGAAGCCGTTTCCTCCTCAGAGGGGCTGGGTACTCTGACTGCGGTGGGCTTTCCGTGCCCTCCTCGGAAGAGGAGCCCTCATCCTCCGAGCTGCCTGACTCGTCGGCAGGCTGGCTTGGCCCGACACCCTTGCCGGGTGCGGCGAGCTCGCCCTTCCCGGCAAGCATCCCCTGCTCGGCAAGGCTCTCCTTTTGTGCCTCGTCGAGCTCCGCCAAAGTATAACCAAAAGCGCCAGCTTCCCTGGCGAGCCTGTCCTCCTCCACTCTTCGAGCAATGAATTCTATTTCTTGCTCAGTGGTGTTGCGGACGAGCCACTCTTCCACCCGAACCTGCTTTTCGACCGTGGAGTCAAAGAATCGCCGCACGTCTTCTTCGAGCGGCACGTCCCAAGTTGCTTCAACGCTGTGCGCATTGCAGAGCGGCATCATAGCGATGATTGCACTCAATGTGGAGTTGTTGCAAAGGGGCACGATGTGCTTCGGCAGCGTGAACGCCTTGTCGCGCTTCTCTGGATCTGTCTCTTGCTTGAACAGTTCTCACATGAAAAAGTCTCGCTGCAGAACTATGAAGTTGTTGATCAGTCCAGGGCGCAGCCGCATGATATCGGCTGGGTTCTTCCAATCAAAGGCCGGCTTCCTCTCTGCTGCAGAGGAGCAATGCGGCGGCGGAGGAAGTCTGCACCAACCATCCCTATGGTGAGCCCGGCCTCCCTGAGCCGTATGATCCTGGCAGCGGCAATCTCCAGCTTTTTGTCCTGGGGATCCAGATCGCTCCAATCTGTGCCACGCGCTGCTGGGGTCTTGCGAAGCTCACAGTATGGTGGCGGCTCGTCTTCAATGATCCAACACCATTCAGACCGGATTTCTCCCCATCTTGGGCAGAGATCCCCCTTCAGATAATGCTCCTTGGCGCCCAATCTTGAAACGAACGAGACGCCAACAGTGAGAGGCTCCCCCTTTTCAGCACGGGGAGTGAAGTAATGCCTGAATAGCGCGGTGTTGGGTGCGACGCCGACGAAGTTCTCGCACAGGTGCGCAAATATTGCCATGGTGGATACGGCATTCGGTGTGAGATCCAGCAGACGGAGGTTGAAGGTGTACATGACGTCGCTGAAGAAATCCTAGTACGGTGGGCAGAGCCCGCACCAAAAGTAGCAAGTGAAGAAGGGGTACTTGCTCACTTCGCTCTCGTTGGTGGCTGGGCGAACGCGGGTGGCCGGATGCGCCTTGGTCCTCGCGGCCCACATGCCCTGGAACTTGGCCTTTAGATCCGCCCCCGTGAGCGTCGGAGCGAAGAGCGCGTACTTCTGCCTCTTCATCTGCGCCTGGGTCTCTGTCCTTGAGGACTTCCCCGTCTTCCCCTTTTCTCCTTTGGGAGGCATGGCGAAGGCGGAGCTGAGGACCGAGGGAGATGCGGACGCGCGCGGTGGCGGAGGATTGGGAAACCGCTTTTGTTTTAGAGCGGAGGAAGAAGAAGGCGGAGATTTGGAGATCGAGAATGGTGAGAGGGGTGTGCGAGTGCTTCTGCAGGTCCCTCCTTTTATGGGGAAAGATGCGGAACCATCCGCCCCTTCGTCATTCGAGATAACTGCGCACGCTTCCCACGCTCCGCATTCAACGCGCGACGCGTGGGAGAGCATGCAATTAAACAGCATAGAGACGTTTCGGCTTATCCCAGCCACGCGTGCCCGTGCACTGTTTGGGCCTGGCCCAACAACGCCCGGCACCGTGTGTGGCCCAGGCCCGGGGGCTCCTGTCGGTGTACTAGAATAGGGGTACCCTAGTACCCCGTACTTGTGCACGGGCAGTAGTAGCATCCCGCGGCCAGGCTTGCGGGAGGACAGCCAGAGAGAAGCTCAAGATTATTAAGCCATTCAAGAACAAAGTATACAAAGCAAGAGTTAAGGCCCCGGCAAGAGGAGCTTGCCGGGAGGGACAGCTGAGGCCCAGCCTGGGCATTGCTGAAGCAGAGTACTTGCCGCGGCAAGGTACTTGCCCCGGCAAGTCATTGGCTGCGGCAAGGTATTGGCTGCGGCAAGATAGCGGCTGCGGCAAGGTACTTGCCCCGGCAAGTTACCTTGCACGGCAAACTATGGCTTGCGCCAAGCTGTCAGGTGCGGCAAGGTCTTGCCGCGGCAAGCGTTACTGTACCACTGTGCTACTGTGCTGCTCCGGTGCCTCTGCCAGCGTGGCGCTCTGGGTCCTTCCAAGCGTGCGTGGCAGGGCACTGTGTAGACGTCGGAGCACTGTAGATAGCGGTGCAGCAGCAGGTGGGATAGGCTTTTCCCACGTCCACGACGTCCGGGTACATGTATTTGGACAGCAAAGGCATGGGCATTTAATGCCCTTGTCCCCTGCCGTCAGTGGTAGGTAGGACATGTCATCCTGGTAATAGTGGCCTTACTGTAGCAACTTTCCACCTCTACCTTTACTGTTTGCCACCTGTTGGTGACCCCTTTTGTGCGTATAAAAGGAGGCACATAGGCAACGTGAAAGGGGGGAGGAACTGGAAAAGGGAGAACTCCAGTATTGTACGCAGCTACTCGGTACTGTAGCGCTCCTGGAGCTAGAACAATCATACAGATAATAAACCAAAAAAAGCAGGAGTAGGGTTTTACGCATCCGTGCGGCCCGAACCTGGGTAAATCTCTCTCGTGCACTGTCGTGTTCTTCGCTAGATTTGCTCTTCGCGCGACCGTCTCTCCCTGCCGAACGTAAAGGGGTCCTTCTCTGGGTCCCATAGGTGATCGTGGATTCGTCCCCAACAGCAGACATCATCGCGGTAGCGACGACGGACGCCGAGACTAGCAAGTGACACCACTGCCACCCTGTCTATCTTAGGGTCACGTCAGCCGAGGCGGACGTCGTCGCGGTAGTGACGACGGACGCCGAGATGAGCACGTGACACCATTGCCACCCAGTCTATCTTAGGGTTTCGTGAGTTGAGGCGAGTCGAGGCGGACGCCGTCATGGTAGCGACGACGTATCCCGAGACGAGCACGTGACACCACAGCCACCCTGTCTATCTTAGGGTCACGCGAGTCGAGACGGACGCCGAGATGAGCATGTGACACTACTGCCACCCTGTCTTAGTGTAACGCGAGTCGAGCCGGACATCGTCGCGGTAGCGATGATGGACGCCGGGACGAGCACGTGACACCACTGCTACCCAGTCTTAGCGTAATGCGAGTCGAGGCGGACATCGTCACGGTAGCGACAACGGACGCCGAGACGAGCACGTGACACCACTACCATCCAGTCTATCTTAGGGTTACGCGAGTTTAGGCGGACATCCTCGCGGTAGGAACGGCGGACGCCTAGACGAGCACGTAACACCACAACCACCCTGCCTAAGCGTAATGAGAGTCGAGGCGGACATGGTCGCAGTAGCCACGACGGACGCCGAGATAAGCATGTGACACCACTGCCACTCTGTCTTATCGTTACGTGAGTCGAGGCGGAAATCATCGCGGTAGCGATGACGAACGCCGAGACGAGCATGTGACACCACTACGACCCTGTCGTAACGTAACGTGAGTCGAGGAGGACATCGTCGAGATAGCGACGACGGACGCCGAGACGAGCACGTGACACCACTGCCATCCTGTCTATCTTAGGTTCATGTGATTCGAGGCGAGTTGAGGAGGACATCATCGCGGTAGCGACGACGGACGCCGAGACTAGCACGTGACACCAGTGCCACCCAGTCTATCTTAGGGTTACGTGAGTCGAGGCAGACGTCGTCGCGGTAGCGACGACGGACACCGAGACAAGCACGTGACACCACTGCCACACTGTCTTAGCGTAACGCTAGTCGAGGCGGACGTCATCTCGGTAGCGAGACGGACGCCAAGACGAGCTGGTGACATCACTACCGCCCCATCTATCTTAGGGTCACGCGAGTCGAGGCGAGTCGAGGCGAACGTCGTCGAGGTAGCGACGACGGACGCCGAGACAAGCACGTGACACCACTGCCACCCTATCTATCTTAGGGTCACGAGAGTCGACCGGACATCGTCGCGGCAGCAACGGCGGACGCCGACATGAGCACGTGACACCACTGCCACCCTTTTTATCTTAGGGTTACGCGAGTCGAGGCGGACACCGAGATGAGCACGTGACACCACTGCCACTGTGTTTTAGCGTAACACGAGTCCAGGCGGACGTCGTCGCGGTAGCGATGGCGGATGCCGAGATGAGCACGTGACACCACTGCCATCCTATCTATCTTAGGGTCACGCGATTCGAGGCGAGTCAAGGCGGACGTCATCGTGGTAGCGACGACGGACGCCGAGATGAGCATGTGACACCACTGCCACCCTGTCGTAGCATAACGCGACTCGAGGTAGACATCATCGCGGTAGCGACGACGTACGCCGAGACTAGCAAGTGACACCACTGCCACCCTGTCTATCTTAGGGTCACGTCAGCCGAGGCGGACGTCGTCGCGGTAGCGACGACGGACGCCGAGACGAGCACGTGACACCATTGCCACCCAGTCTATCTTAGGGTTTCGTGAGTTGAGGCGAGTCGAGGCGGACGCCGTCATGGTAGCGACGACGTATGCCGAGACGAGCACGTGACACCACAGCTAGCCTGTCTATCTTAGGGTCACGCGAGTCGAGGCGGACATCGTCGCGGTAGCGATGACGGACGCCGAGACGAGCACATGACAACACTGCCACCCTGTCTATCTTTGGGTCACGCGAGTCGAGCCGGACATCATCACGGTAGCGACGATGCACGCCAAGAAGAGCACGTGACACCACTGCCACCCTGTCTATCTTAGGGTCACGTGAGTCGAGGCGGACATCGTCGCGGTAGCGATGATGGACGTCGAAACGAGCACGTGACACCACTGCCACCCTGTCTTAGCGTAACGTGAGTCGAGGCGGACATCGTCGGGGTAGCGACAACGGACGCCGAGACGAGCACGTGACACCACTGCCACCCTATCTATCTTTGGGTCACGCGAGTCGAGGCGGACATCATCGCGGTAGCGACGATGGACGCCAAGAAGAGCACGTGACACCACTGCCACCCTGTCTATCTTAGAGTTACGTGAGTCGAGGCAGACGTCGTCGCGGTAGCGACGACGGACGCCGAGATGAGCATGTGACACTACTGCCACCCTGTCTTAGTGTAACGCGAGTCGAGGCGGACATCGTCGCGGTAGCGATGATGGACGCCGGGACGAGCACGTGACACCACTGCCACCCAGTCTTAGCGTAATGCGAGTCGAGGCGGACATCGTCGCGGTAGCGACAACGGACGCCGAGACGAGCACGTGACACCACTACCATCCAGTCTATCTTAGGGTTACGCGAGTTTAGGCGGACATCCTCGGGGTAGGAACGGCGGACGCCTAGACGAGCACGTAACACCACAACCACCCTGCCTAAGCGTAATGAGAGTCGAGGCGGACGTGGTCGCAGTAGCGACGACGGACGCCGAGATAAGCATGTGACACCACTGCCACTCTGTCTTATCGTTACGCGAGTCGAGGCGGAAATCATCGCAGTAGCGATGACGGACGCCGAGACGAGCATGTGACACCACTACGACCCTGTCTTAACGTAACGTGAGTCGAGGAGGACGTCGTCGAGATAGCGACGACGGACGCCGAGACGAGCACGTGACACCACTGCCATCCTGTCTATCTTAGGTTCATGTGATTCGAGGCGAGTTGAGGAGGACATCATCGCGGTAGCGACGACGGACGCCGAGACTAGCACGTGACACCAGTGCCACCCAGTCTATCTTAGGGTTACGTGAGTCGAGGCAGACGTCGTCGCGGTAGCAACGACGGACACCGAGACAAGCACGTGACACCACTGCCACACTGTCTTAGCGTAACGCTAGTCGAGGCGGACGTCATCTTGGTAGCGATGACGGACGCCAAGACGAGCTGGTGACATCACTGCCGCCCCATCTATCTTAGAGTCACGCGACTCGAGGCGAGTCGAGGCGAACGTCGTCGAGGTAGCGACGACGGACGCCGAGACAAGCATGTGACACCACTGCCACCCTATCTATCTTAGGGTCACGAGAGTCGACCGGACATCATCGCGGTAGCAACGGCGGACGCCGACACGAGCACGTGACACCACTGCCACCCTGTTTATCTTAGGGTTACGCGAGTCGAGGCGGACACCGAGATGAGCACGTGACACCGCTGCCACCGTGTTTTAGCGTAACACGAGTCCAGGCGGACGTCGTCGCGGTAGCGATGGCGGATGCCGAGATGAGCACGTGACACCACTGCCATCCTATCTATCTTAGGGTCACGCGATTCGAGGCGAGTCAAGGCGGACGTCATCGTGGTAGCGACGACGGACGCCGAGATGAGCATGTGACACCACAGCCACCCTGTTGTAGCATAACGCGACTCGAGGCAGACATCATCGCGGTAGCGACGACGGACGCCGAGACTAGCAAGTGACACCACTGCCACCCTGTCTATCTTAGGGTCACGTCAGCCGAGGCGGACGTCGTCGCGGTAGCGACGACGGACGCCGAGACGAGCACGTGACACCATTGCCACCCAGTCTATCTTAGGGTTTCGTGAGTTGAGGCGAGTCGAGGCGGACGCCGTCATGGTAGCGACGACGTATGCCGAGACGAGCACGTGACACCACAGCACGTCATGGTAGCGACGACGTATGCCGAGACGAGCACGTGACACCACAGCCAGCCTGTCTATCTTAGGGTCACGCGAGTCGAGGCGGACATCGTCGCGGTAGCGATGACGGACGCCGAGACGAGCACATGACAACACTGCCACCCTGTCTATCTTTGGGTCATGCGAGTCGAGCCGGACATCATCACGGTAGCGACGATGGACGCCAAGAAGAGCACGTGACACCACTGCCACCCTGTCTATCTTAGGGTCACGTGAGTCGAGGCGGACATCGTCGCGGTAGCGACGATGGACGCCGAAACGAGCACGTGACACCACTGCCACCCTGTCTTAGCGTAACGTGAGTCGAGGCGGACATCGTCGGGGTAGCGACAACGGACGCCGAGACGAGCACGTGACACCACTGCCACCTTGTCTATCTTTGGGTCACGCGAGTCGAGGCGGACATCATCGCGGTAGCGACGATGGACGCCAAGAAGAGCACGTGACACCACTGCCACCTTGTCTATCTTAGAGTTACATGAGTCGAGGCGGACGTCGTCGCGGTAGCGACGACGGACGCCGAGATGAGCATGTGACACTACTGCCACCCTGTCTTAGTGTAACGTGAGTCGAGGCGGACATCGTCGCGGTAGCGATGATGGACGCCGGGACGAGCACGTGACACCACTGCCACCCAGTCTTAGCGTAATGCGAGTCGAGGCGGACATCGTCGCGGTAGCGACAACGGACGCCGAGACGAGCACGTGACACCACTACCATCCAGTCTATCTTAGGGTTACGCGAGTTTAGGCGGACATCCTCGGGGTAGGAACGGCGGACGCCTAGACGAGCACGTAACACCACAACCACCCTGCCTAAGCGTAATGAGAGTCGAGGCGGACGTGGTCGCAGTAGCGACGACGGACGCCGAGATAAGCATGTGACACCACTGCCACTCTGTCTTATCGTTACGCGAGTCGAGGCGGAAATCATCGCGGTAGCGATGACGGACGCCGAGACGAGCATGTGACACCACTACGACCCTGTCTTAACGTAACGTGAGTCGAGGAGGACGTCGTCGAGATAGCGACGACGGACGCCGAGACGAGCACGTGACACCACTGCCATCCTGTCTATCTTAGGTTCATGTGATTCGAGGCGAGTTGAGGAGGACATCATCGCGGTAGCGACGACGGACGCCGAGACTAGCACGTGACACCAGTGCCACCCAGTCTATCTTAGGGTCACGTGAGTCGAGGCAGACGTCGTCGCGGTAGCAACGACGGACACCGAGACAAGCACGTGACACCACTGCCACACTGTCTTAGCGTAACGCTAGTCGAGGCGGACGTCATCTCGGTAGCGATGATGGACGCTGAGACGAGCAGGTGACACCACTGCCACCCTGTCTTAGCGTAAAGGGAGTCGAGGTGGATGTCGTCCGGTAGCAACGACGGATGCCGAGACAAGCACGTGACACCACTGCCACTCTGTCTATCTTAGGGTCACTCGAGTCGAGGGGAGTCGCGGCTAACATCATCGCGGTAGGGACGACGGATGCTGAGACGAGCACGTGACGCCACAGCCACCCTGTCTATCTTAGTGTTACGCGAGTCGAGGCGGACATTGTCGCGGTAGCAACGATGGATGCCGAGACGAGCACGTGACACCACTGCCACCCTGTCTATCTTAGATTCACGTGAGTCGAGGCGGACGTCGTCGCGGTAGTGACGACGGATGCCGAGACTAGCACGTGACACCACTGCCACCCATTCTATCGTAGGGTTACGTGAGTCAAGGCGAGTCGAGGCGGACTCCGTCGAGGTAGCGATGACGAATGCCAAGACAAGCACGTGACACCACTGCCACCCTGTCAATCTTAGGGTCACGTGAGTCGAGGCGAGTGGAGGCGGACGTCGTCGCGGTAGCGACGACGGACGCCGAGACGAGCACGTGACACCACAGCCACCCTGTCTATCTTAGGGTCATGCGAGTCAAGGGGAGTCGAGGCGGACGTTGTCGCGGTAGTGACGATGGACGCCGAGACGAGCACGTGACACAACAGCCACCCTGTCTATCTTATGGTTACGCGAGTCGAGGTGGTCGCTATCGCTACCGTGACGACGGACACCGAGACGAGTACGTGACACCACTGCACCCTGTCTATCTTAGGGTTACGCGAGTCGAGGCAGACATCGTCGCGGTAGCAACGATGGATGCCGAGACAAGCACATGACACCACTGCCACACTGTCTTAGCGTAACGCTAGTCGAGGCGGACATCATCGCGGTTGCGATGACGGACGCCGATACGAGCCGGTGACACCACTGCCACGCTGTCTTAGCGTAATGGGATTCGAGGTGGATGTCGTCCGGTAGCAACGACGGACGCCGAGACAAGCACGTCACAACACTGCCACCCTGTCTATCTTAGGGTTAAGCGAGTCGAGGCAGACGTTGTCGTGGCAGCGACGATGGATGCCGAGATGAGCACGTGACACCACTGCCATCCTGTCTATCTTAGATTCACGCGAGTCGAGGCGGACATCGTCGCGGTAGCGACGACGGACGCCGAGACTAGCACGTGACACCACTGCCACACAGTCTATCTTAGGGTCACGCGAGTCGAGCCAGACATCGTCGCGTTAGCGACGACTGACGCTGAGACAAGCACGTGACACCACAGCCACCGAGTCTATCTTAGTGTTACGCGAGTCGAGGCGGACGTCATCGCGGTAGCGACGACGGACGCCGAGATGAGCACGTGACACCACTGCCACCCTGTCTATCTTAGGGTCACACGAGTCGAGGCGAGTCGAGGCGGACGTCGTCGCGGTAGCGACGACGGACGCCGAGACGAGCATGTGACACCACTGCCACCCTATCTATCATTGGGTCACACGAGTAGAGGAGGGCGTCGTCTCGGTAGCGACGATGGACGCCGAGACTAGCACGTGACACCACTCCCACCCTGTCTATCTTAGGGTCACGCAAGTCGAGGCGGACATCGTCGCGGTAGCGACGACGTATGCCATGACGAGCACGTGACACCACTGCCACCCAGTCTATCTTAGGGTTAGGCGAGTCAAGGCGGACGTTGTCGCAGTAGCGACGACGGACACCGAGCCGAGCACGTGACACCACTGCCACCTTGTCTTAGCATAACGTGAGTCGAGGCGGACGTCATCGCAGTTGGGACGACGGACGCCGAGACAAGTACGTGAAACCACTGCCACACTGTCTTAGCGTAACGCGAGTCAAGGCGGACGTTGCCGCGGTAGCGACGACAGACGCCAAGACAAGCAAGTGACACCACTGCCGCCCTGTCTATCTTAGAGTCACGCGAGTCGAGGCGAGTTGAGGCCAACGTCGTCACGGTAGTGACGACCGACGCCGAGATGAGCACGTGACAGCACTGCCACCCTATCTATCTTAGGGTCACGAGAGTCGACCGGACGTCATCGCGGTAACGACGGCGGACGCCGACACGAGCACGTGACACCACTGCCACCCTGTTTATCTTAGGGTTACGCGAGTCGAGGTGGACACAGAGACGAGCACGTGACACCACTGCCACCGTGTTTTAGTGCAACACGAGTCCAGGCGGACGTCATCGCGGTTGCGATGACGGACGCCGAGACGAGCACGTGACACCACGGCCATCCTGTCTATCTTAGGGTCACGCGATTCGAGGCGAGTCGAGGCGGACGTCGTCGCGGTAGTGATGACGGACGCCGAGATGAGCATGTGACACCACTGCCACCCTATCTTAGCGTAACGTGATCGAGGCGGACATCGTCGCGATAGCGACGGCGGACGCCGAGACCAGCACATGACACCACTGCCACCCTGTCTATCTTAGGGTCACGTGAGTCGAGGCGGACGTCGTCGTGGTAGCGACGACGGATGCCGAGACGAGCACGTGACACCACTGCAACCCAGTCTATCTTAGGGTTACGTGAGTCGAGGCGAGTCGAGGCGGACGCCGTCATGGTACCGATGACGTCTGCCGAGACGAGCACGTGACACCACTGCCACCCTGTCGATCTTAGGGTCACGCGAGTCGAGGCGGACATCGTCGTGGGAGCAACGACGGACGCCGAGACGAGCACATGACAACAGTGCCACCCTGTCTATCTTTGGGTCACAGGAGTCGAGGCGGACATCGTCACAGTAGCAATGATGGACACCAAGAAGAGCACGTGACACCACTGCTACCGTCTCTATCTAAGGGTCACGCGAGTTGAGGCGGACATCATCGCGGTAGCGACGATGGACGGCCAGACGAGCACATGACACCACTGCCACCCTGTCTTAGCGTAACGTGAGTCGAGGTGGACATCGTCGCGGTAGCGACAACGGACACCGAGACGAGCACGTGACACCACTGCCACCCTGTCGATCTTAGGGTCACGCGAGTCGAGGCGGACATCGTCGTGGGAGCGACGACGGACGCCGAGACAAGCACATGACAACAGTGCCACCCTGTCTATCTTTGGGTCACACGAGTCGAGGCGGACATCTTCACGGTAGCAACGATGGACACCAAGAAGAGCACGTGACACCACTGCTACCGTCTCTATCTAAGGGTCACGCGAGTTGAGGCGGACATCATCGAGGTAGCGACGATGGACGCCCAGACGAGCACATGACACCACTGCCACCCTGTCTTAGCGTAACGTGAGTCGAGGTGGACATCGTCGCGGTAGCGACAACGGACACTGAGACGAGCACGTGACACCACTGCCACCCTGTCTATCTTTGGGTCACGTGCGTTGAGGCGGACATCATCGCTGTAGCGACGATGGACGCCTAGAAGAGCACGTGACACCACTGCCATCCTGTCTATCTTAGGGTCACGCGAGTCGAGGCGGACATCGTCGCGGTAGCGACGATGGACGCCGAGACGAGCACGTGACACCACTGCCACCCTGTCTTAGCGTAACGTGAGTCGAGGCGGACATCGTCGCGGTAGCTACAACGGACGCCGAGACGAGCACGTGACACCACCACCACCCTTCCTAAGCGTAATGAGAGTCCAGGCGGACGTGGTCGCGGTAGCGACGACGGACGCCGAGACGAGCATGTGACCCCACTGCCACTCTGTCTTACCATTACACGAGTCGAGGCGGATGTCGTCGCGGTAGCGACGACGGATGCCGAGACGAGCATGTGACACCACTGCCACACTGTCTTAACGTAACATGAGTCGAGGCGGACGTCGTCGCGAGAGCGACAACGGACACCGAGATGAGCATGTGACACCACTGCCATCCTGTCTGTCTTAGGTTCATGTGATTCAAGGCGAGTCGAGGAGGACGTCATCGCGGTAGCGACGATGGACGCCGAGACGAGCACGTGACACCACCGCCACCCTGTCTATCTTAGGGTTACGCGAGTCGAGGCGGATGCCATTGTGGTAGCGATGATGGACGCCGAGACGTGCACGTGACACCCCGGCCATCCTGTCTATCTTAGGGTTACGCGTGTCGAGGCAGACGTCATGGTAGTGATGCCGGACGCCGAGACGAGCGCGTGACACCACTGGCACCCTGTGTTAGCGTCACACGAGTCAAGGCGGACGTCGTCGTGGTAGTGATGATGGACGCCGATATGAGCCGGTGACACCACTGCCACCCTGTCTTATCGTAATGGGAGTCGAGGTGGATGTCGTCCGGTAGTGACGACGGACACAGAGACGCGCACTTGACACCACTGCCACCCTGACTATCTTAGGGTTAAGCGAGTTGAGGCGGACGTTGTCGCGGTAGCGACGATGGATGCCGAGACGAGCACGTGACACCACTGCCACCCTGTCTATCTTAGATTCACGCGAGTCGAGGCGGACATCGTCGCGGTAGCGATGATGGACGCCGAGACTAGCACGTGACACCACTGCCACCCAGTCTATCTTAGGGTCACGCGAGTCGAGCCGGACGTCGTCATGTTAGCGACGATAGACGCTGATACAAGCACATGACACCACAGCCACCGAGTCTATCTTAGTCTTATGCTAGTCGAGGCGGACGTTGTCGTGGTAGCGACGACGGACGCCGAGATGAGCACGTGACACCACTGCCACCCTGTCTATATTAGGGTCACGCGAGTGGAGGTGAGTCGAGGCGGACGTCGTCACGGTAGCGATGACGGACGCCGAGACGAGCATGTGACACAACTCCCACCCTGTATATCTTAGGTTCACGCAAGTCGAGGTGGACGTCGTCGCGGTAGCGACGACGAACGCCGTGACGAGAACTTGACACCACTGCAACCCAGTCTATCTTAGGGTTACGCGAGTCAAGGCGGACGTTGTCGCGGTAGCGACGACGGACACCGAGACGAGCACGTGACACCACTGCCACCCTGTCTTAGCATAACGTGAGTCGAGGCAGACGTCATCGCAGTAGCGACGACGGACGCCGAGAAGAGCACGTGAAACCACTGCCACACTATCTTAGCGTAACGCGAGTCAAGGCGGACGTTGCCGCGGTAGCGATGACGGACGCCAAGACAAGCAGGTGACACCACTGCCGCCCTGTCTATCTTAGGGCCACGCGAGTCGAGGCGAGTCGAGGCGAACGTCGTCGCGGTAGCGACGACGGACGCCGAGACGAGCACATGACTCCACTGCCACCCTATCTATCCTAGGGTCACGAGAGTCGACCGGACATCGTCGCGGTAGCGACGGCGGACACCGACACGAGCACGTGACACCACTGCCACCTTGTTTATCTTAAGGTTACGCGAGTCGAGGCAGACACCGAGACGAGCACGTGACACCACTGCCACCGTGTTTTAGCGTAACACGAGTCCAGGCGGACATCATCGCGGTTGCGATGACGGACGCCGAGACAAGCACGTGACACCAATGCCATCCTGTCTATCTTAGGGTCACACGATTCGAGGCAAGTCGAGGCGGATGTCGTCGCGGTAGCGACGTCGGACGCCGAGATGAGCATGTGGCACCACTGCCACCCTGTCTTAGCGTAACGGGACTCGAGGCGGACATCGTCGCTGTAGCGACGACGGACACCGAGACTAGCACGTGACACCACTTCCACCCTGTCTATCTTAGGGTCACGTGAGTCGAGGCGGACGTCGTCGCGGTAGCGACGACGGACGACGAGACGAGCACGTGACACCACTGCCACCCAGTCTATCTTAGGGTTACGCAAGTCGAGGCGAGTCGAGGCGGATGCCGTCATGGTACCGACGACGTATGCTTAGACGAGCACGTGCACCACTGCCACCCTGTCTATCTTAGGGTCACGCGAGTCGAGACGAACATCATCTCGGGAGCGACGACGGATGCCGAGATGAGCACATGACAACACTGCCACCCTGTCTATCTTTGGGTCACACGATTCGAGGCGGACATCGTCACGGTAGCAACGATGGACGCCAAGAAGAGCACGTGACACCACTGCCACCCTGTCTATGTAAGGGTCATGCGAGTTGAGGCGGACATCGTCGCGGTAGCGACGATGGACACTTAGACGAGCACGTGACACCACAGCCACCCTGTCTTAGCGTAACGCGAGTCGAGGCGGACATCATCGCGGTAGCGACAACGGACGCCAAGACGAGCACGTGACACCACTGCCACCCTGTCTATCTTTGGGTCACGCGAGTCAAGGCAGACATCATCACGGTAGCGACGATGGACGCCAAGAAGAGCACGTGACACCACTGCCACCCTGTCTATCTTAGGGTCACATGAGTCGAGGAGAACATCGTCGCGGTAGCTTAGATGGACGCCGAGACGAGCATGTGACACCACTGCCACCCTGTCTTAGCGTAACGCGAGTCGAGGCGGACATCGTCGCGGTAGCGACAATGGACGCCGAGACGAGCACGTGACACCACTGCCACCCAGTCTAGCTTAGGGTTACGCGAGTCGAGGCGGACATTGTTGCGGTTGGAACGGCGGATGCCTAGACGAGCACGTGACACCACTACCACCCTTCCTAAGCGTAATGAGAGTCCATGCGGACGTGGTCGCGGTAGCGACGACGGACGCCGAGATGAGCATGTGACCCCGCTACCACTTTGTCTTATCATTACGTGAGTCGAGGCGGACGTCATCGCGGTAGCGACGACGGACGCCGAGACGAGCATGTGACACCACTGCCACCCTATCTTAACGTAACATGAATCGAGGCGGATGTCATCACGATAGCGACGACGGACGCCGAGACTAGCATGTGACACCACTGCCATCCTGTCTATCTTAGGTTCATGTGATTCGAGGCGAGTCGAGGAGGACTCCATCGCGGTAGTGACGATGGACGCCGAGACGAGCACGTGACACCATTGCCACCCTCTCTATCTTATGGTTACGCGAGTCGAGGCGGATGCCATTGCGGTAGCGATGACGGACGCCGAGACGAGCACGTGACACCACTGCCACCCTGTGTTAGCGTAACGTGAGTCAAGACGAACATCGTCACGGTAGCGACGACGGACGCCGAGACGAGCACGTCACACCACTGCCACCCTGTCCTAGCGTAACGTGAGTCAAGGCGGACGTCGTCGTGGTAGTGATGATGGACGCCGAGACGAGCACGTGACACCACTGCCACCCTGTGTTAGCGTAACGCGAGTCAAGACGAACGTCGTCACGGTAGCGACGACGGACGCCGAGACGAGCACGTCACACCACTGCCACCCTGTCCTAGCATAACACGAGTCAAGGCGGACGTCGTCACAGTAGCGACGACGGACGCTGAGACTAGCACATGACACCACTGCCACCCTGTCGATCTTAGGGTCACATGAGTCGAGGCGGACGTCATCGCGGGAGCAACAACGGACGTCGAGACGAGCACGTGACACCACTGCCACCCAGTCTATCTTAGGGTTACGCGAGTCGAGGCGGACGTCGTCGCGGTAGCGACGACGGACGCTGAGACGAGCACATGAAACCACTCCCACACTGTCTATCTTAGGGTCACGCGAGTTGAGGCGAGTGCCCGCCGCGACGAGCACGTGACAACACTGCCACCCTGTCTATATTAGGGTCATGCGAGTCGAGGCGAACGTTCTCGCAGTAGCGACGACGAACGCCAAGACTAGCACGTGACACCACTGCCACCCTGTCTATGTTAGGGTCACGCGAGTCGAGGTGAACAACGTCACGGTAGCGCCGCGACGACATCCGCTGAGACGAGCACGTGATGCCATTGCCACCCAGTCTATCTTAGGGTTACAGTAGCATGGACGGACGCTGAGACGAGCACGTGACACCATCGCAGTAGCATGGACGGACGCTGAGACGAGCACGTGACACCACTGCGTCCCTGTCTTAGCATAACGCGAGTCAAGGCGGACGTCGTCGCGGTAGCGACGACGGACGGCGAGACAAGCACGTGACACCACTGCCACCCTGTCTGTCTTAGGTTCACGTGAGTCGAGGCGTACGTCATCGCGGTAGCGATGACGGACACCGAGACAAGCACGTGACACCAATGCGACCCAGTCTATATTAGGGTTACGCGAGTCGAGGCGGACGTCGTTACGGTAGCGTCGATGGACGCCAGGACAAGCACGTGACACCCCTGCCACCCTATCTATGTTAGGGTTACGCGTGTCGAGGCGGACGTCGTCGCGGTAGTGAAGATGGACGCCGAGACGAGCACGTGACACCAATGCCACCCTGTCTTAGCGTAACGCGAGTCGAGGCGGACATCGTCGCGGTAGCGACGACGGACGCAGAGACTAACACGTGACACCACTGCCACCCTGTCTATCTTAGGGTCACGTGAGCCGAGGCGGACGTCCTCGCGGTAGCGACGACGGACACCGAGTCGTGCACGTGACACCACTGCCACCCAGTCTATCTTAGGGTTACGCGAGTCGAGGCGAGTCGAGGCAGACGCCATTGTGGTAGCGACGACGGACACCGAGATGAGCACGTGACACCACTGCCACCCTGTCTATCTTAGGGTAATACGAGTCGAGGCAGACATCATCGCGGTAGCGACGATGGACGCCGAGACGAGCACATGACAACACTGCCACCCTGTCTATCTTAGGGTCACGTGAGTCGAGGCGAGTTGAGGCGGACGTCATCGCGGTAGCGACGACGAACGCCGAGACTAGCACGTGACACCACTGCCACCCTGTCAACCTTTAGGTCACGCGTGTCGAGGCGGACATCATCGCGGTAGCGACGATGGACGCCAAGACGAGCACGTGACACCACTGCCACCCTATATATCTTAGGGTCACGTGAGTCGAGGCGGACATCATCGCGGTAGCGATGATGGACACCGAGATGAGCATGTGACACCAATGCAACCCTGCCTTAGAGTAACGCGAGTCGAGGCGGATATCGTCGCGGTAGCGACAACGGACGCCGAGACGAGCATGTGACACCACTGCCACTCTAACTTATCGTTACACGAGTCGAGGCAGACATCGTCGCGGCAGCAACGACGGACGCTGAGACGAGCATGTGACACCACTACCACCCTGTCTATCTTAGGGTTAAGTGAGTCAAGGCAGACGTCGTTTCGGTAGCGACGATGGATGCCGAGACGAGCACGTGACACCACTACCATCCTGTCTATCTTAGGGTTACGCGAGTCGAGGCGGACGTCATCGCGGTAGCGACGACGGACACCGAGACGAGCACGTGCACCATTGCCACCCTGCCTATCTTAGGGTTACGCGAGTCGAGGCGGATGCCATTGCGGTAGCGACGATGGACGCCGAGACGAGCACATGACACCCCTGCCACCCTGTCTATCTTCGGGTTACGCATCTCGAGGCGGACGTCGCGGTAGTGATGATGGACGCCGAGACGAGCACGTGACACCACTGCCAACCCGTGGTAGCCTCACACGAGTCAAGGCGGACGTCGTCATGGTAGCGATGACGGATGCCGAGACGAGCACGTGACACCACTGCCACCCTCTCTTAGCGTAACGCGAGTCAAGGCGGACGTCGTCGCGGTAGCGACGACGAACACCGAGACTAGCACATGACACCACTGCCACCCTGTCTATCTTAGGGTCACGTAAGTCGAGATGGACGTCATCGCGGTAGCGACGACGGACGCCGAGACAAGCACGTGACACCACTGCCAACCTGCCTTAGCGTAACGCGAGTCGAGGCGGACGTCATCACGGTAGCGACGACGGACACCGAGACGAGCATGTGACACCACTACCACACTGTCTTAGCGTAACGCAAGTCAAGGTAGACGTGGTCGCGGTAGCGACGACAGACGCCGAGACGAGCACGTGACACCACTGCCACCCTGTCTATCTTAGGGTCACGAGAGTCGAGGTGGACGTCGTCGCGGTAGCAACGGCGGATGCCGACACGAGCACGTCACACCACTGCCACCCTGTTTATCTTAGGGTTACGCGAGTTGAGGCGGACATCATCGTGGTAGCAACAACGGACGCCGAGACTAGCACGTGACACCACTGCCACCCTGTCTATCTTATGGTCACGTGATATGAGGCGGACATCGTCGCGGTAGCGACGACGGACGCTGAGACGAGCATGTGACACCACTGCCACCCAGTCTATCATAGGGTGACGTGAGTCGAGGCGAGTCGAGGCGGATGCCGTCGCGGTAGAGACGACGAACACCGAGACAAGCACGTGACACCACTGCCAACCTTGTCTATCTTAGGGTCACGCGAGTCGAGGCGAGTGGAGGCGGACGTCGTCGCGGTAGCGACGACGGACTCCGAGTCGAGCACGTGACACCACTGCCACCCTGTCTATCTTATGGTTATGCGAGTCGAGGCTGTCGTCGTCGCTACCGCGATGACGGACACCGAGACGAGTACGTGACACCACTGCACCCTGTCTATCTTATGGTTATGCGAGTCGAGGCGGACGTCGTCGTAGTAGCAACGACGGACGCTGAGACAAGCATGTGACACCACTTCAACACTGTCTTAACGTAACGCTAGTCGAGGCGGAAGTCATCGCGGTAGTGATGCCGGACGCCGAGACAAGCAGGTGACACCACTGCCACCCTATGTTAGCCTAATGGGAGTCGAGGTGGATGTCGTCCGGTAGCAACGACGAACGCCGAGAGAAGCACGTGACACCACTGCCACCCTGTCGATCTTAGGGTCACATGAGTCATGGGGAGTCGAGGCTAACATCGTCGCGATATCGACGACGGACGCCGAGACGAGCACGTGACACCACTGCCACCCTGTCTATCTTAGGGTTACGCGAGTCGAGGCCGACGTTGTCGCGGTAGCGATGATGGATGCCGAGACGAGCATGTGACACCAAACCCACCCTGTCTATCTTAGATTCACGTGAGTCGAGGCGGACATCGTCGCGGTAGCGACGACGGATGCCGAAACAAGCACGTGACTCCACCGCCACCCAGTCTATCTTAGGGTCACGTGAGTCGAGCCAGACGTCGTCGCGGTAGCGACGACAGACGTCGAGACAAGCACGTGACACCACAGCCACCCAGTCTATATTAGTGTTACGCGAGTCGAGGCGAGTCGATGCGGACGTCATCGCGGTAGCGACGATGGACGCCGAGACGAGCACGTGACACAACTGCCACCCTGTCTATCTTTGGGTCACGTGAGTCGAGATGGACGTCATCACGGTAGCGACGACGGACGCCGAGACGAGCACGTGACTCCACTGCCACCTTGTCTTAGCGTAACACGAGTCTAGGTGAACGTCGTCGCGGTAGCAACGACGGACGCCGAGACGAGCATGTGGCACCACTACCACACTGTCTTAGCGTAACGCGAGTCAAGGTGGACGTGGTCGCGGTAGCGACGACGGACGCCGAGATGAGCATGTGACACCACTGCCACCCTGTCTATCTTAGGGTCACAAGAGTGGAGGTGGACGTCATCGCGGTAGCAACGACGGATGCCAACACGAGCATGTGACACCACTGCCACCCTGTTTATCTTAGGGTTACGCGAGTTGAGGCGGACATCATCGCGGTAGCAACAACGGACGCCAAGACTAGCACGTGACACCACTACCACCTTGTGAATCTTAGGGTCACGTGATCCGTTGCGGATGTCGTCGCAGTAGCGACGACGGACGACAAGACGAGCATGTGACACGACTACCACCCAGTCTATCGTAGGGTGACGTGAGTCCAGGCGAGTCAAGGCGGACGCCGTCGCGGTAGCGACGATGAACGCCGAGACAAGCACGTGACACCACTGCCAACCCTGTCTATCTTAGGGTCACGTGAGTCGAGGCGAGTCGAGGCGGACGTCATCGTGGTAGCGACGACGGACGCCGAGACGAGCACGTGACACCACTGCCACCCTGTCTATCTTAGGGTCACGCGAGTCAAGGCGTGTCGAGGTGGACGTCGTCGTGGTAGCGATGACGGACGCCGAGACGAGTACGTGACACCACTGCACCTTGTCTATCTTAGGGTTACGCGAGTCGAGGCGGACGTCGTCGCTGTAGCAACGACGGACGCTGAGACAAGCACGTGACACCACTTCCACACTGTCTTAACGTAACGCTAGTTGAGGCGGACGTCATCGCGGTAGCGATGACGGACGCCGAGACGAGCAGGAGACACCACTGCCACCCTGTGTTAGCGTAATGGGAGTCGAGGTGGATGTCGTCCGGTAGCAACAACGAACGCCGAGACAAGCACGTGACACCACTGCCACCCTGTCTAACTTAGGGTCACATGGGTCATGGCGGACATCATTGCGGTAGCGACGATGGACGCCGAGATGAGCACGTGACACCACTGCCACCCTGTCTTAGCGTAACGCGAGTCGACGTGGACATTATCGCGGTAGCGACAACGGACGTCGAGACGAGCACGTGACACCACTACCACCCTGTCTTAGCGTAACGAGAGTCGAGGCGGACATCGTCGCGGTAGGAACGGCGGACGCCTAGATGAGCACGTGACACCACTGCCACCCTGTCTATAATAGGGTCATGCGAGTCGAGGCAAGTGGACGCCGCGATGAGCACGTGACAACTCTGCCACCCTGTCTATCTTAGGGTCACGCGAGTCGAGGCGAACGTCATCGCGGTTGCGACGACGAACGCCAAGACTAGCACGTGACACCACTGCCACCCTGTCTATGTTAGGGTCACTTGAGTCGAGGCGGACGTCGTCGCGGTAGCGCCGCGACAACATCTGCTGAGACGAGCACGTGATACCACTGCCACCCAGTCTATCTTAGGGTTACGTGAGTCAAGGCGGACATCATCGCGGTAGCATGGACGGACGCTGAGACGAGCACGTGACACCACTGCTTCCCTGTCTTAGCGTAACACGAGTCGAGGCGGACGTCGTCGCGGTAGCGACGACGGACGCCGATACTAGCACGTGACACCACTGCCACCCTGTCTATCTTATGGTTATGCGAGTCGAGGCGGACGTCGTCGCAGTAGCAACGACGGACGCTGAGACAAGCACCTGACACCACTTCCACACTGTCTTAACGTAATGCTAGTCGAGGCGGAAGTCATCGCGGTAGCGATGGCGGACGCCGAGACAAGCAGGTGACACCACTGCCACCCTATGTTAGCATAATGGGAGTCGAGGTGGATGTCGTCTGGTAGGAACGACGAACACCGAGACAAGCATGTGACACCACTGCCACCCTGTCGATCTTAGGGTCACATGAGTCATGGGCAGTCGAGGCTAACGTCGTCGCGATATCGACGACGGACGCCGAGACGAGCACGTGACACCACTGCCACCCTGTCTATCTTAGGGTTACGCGAGTCGAGGCCGACATTGTCGCGGTAGGGATGATGGATGCCGAGACGAGCACGTGACACCAAACCCACCCTGTCTATCTTAGATTCACGTGAGTCGAGGCGGACATCGTCGCGGTAGCAACAACGGATGCCGAAACGAGCACGTGACTCCACCGCCACCCAGTCTATCTTAGGGTCACGTGAGTCGAGCAAGACGTCGTCGCGGTAGCGACGACAGACGTCGAGACAAGCACGTGACACCACAGCCACCCAGTCTATCTTAGTGTTACGTGAGTCGAGGCGAGTCGATGCGGACGTCATCGCGGTAGCGACGATGGACGCCGAGACGAGCACGTGACACAACTGCCATCCTGTCTATCTTTGGGTCACGTGAGTCGAGATGGACGTCATCGCGGTAGCGACGATGGACGCCGAGACGAGCACGTGACTCCACTGCCAACCTATCTTAGCGTAACACGAGTCTAGGTGAACGTCGTCGCGGTAGCAACGACGGACGCCGAGACGAGCATGTGACACCACTACCACACTGTCTTAGCGTAACGCGAGTCAAGGTGGACGTGGTCGCGGTAGCGACGACGGACGCCGAGATGAGCATGTGACACCACTGCGACCCTGTCTATCTTAGGGTCACAAGAGTCGAGGTGGACGTCATCGCTGTAGCAACGACGGATGCCAACACGAGCATGTGACACCTCTGCCACCCTGTTTATCTTAGGGTTACGCGAGTTGAGGCGGACATCATCGCGGTAGCAACAACGGACGCCAAGACTAGCACGTGACACCACTACGACCTTGTCTATCTTAGGGTCACGTGATCCGATGTGGACGTCATCGTAGTAGCGATGACGGACGTCGAGACGAGCACGTGACACCACTACCACCCAGTCTATCATAGGGTGACCTGAGTCGAGGCGAGTCAAGGCGGACGCCGTCGCGGTAGCGACGACGAACACCGAGACAAGCACGTGACACCACTGCCAACCCTCTCTATCTTAGGGTCACGCGAGTCGAGGCGAGTCGAGGCGGACATCGTCGCAGTAGCGACGACGGACGACGAGACGAGCACGTGACACCACTACCACCCAGTCTATCGCAGGGTGACGTGAGTCGAGGCGAGTCAAGGCGGACGCCATCGCGGTAGCGACGACGAACGCCGAGACAAGCACGTGACACCACCGCCAACCCTGTCTATCTTAGGGTCACGCGAGTCGAGGCGGACGTCGTCGTTGTAGCGACGACGGACGCCGAGACGAGCACGTGACACCACTGCCACCCTGTCTATCTTAGGGTCACGCGAGTCAAGGTGTGTCGAGGCGGACGTCGTCGTGGTAGCAACGACGGACGCCGAGACGAGTACGTGACACCACTGCACCCTGTCTATCTTAGGGTTACGCGAGTCGAGGCGGACGTCGTCGCTGTATTAACGACGGACGCTGAGACAAGCACGTGACACGACTTCCACACTGTCTTAGCGTAACGCTAGTCGAGGCGGACGTCATCGCGGTAGCGATGACGGACGCCGAGACTAGCAGGAAACACCACTGCCACCCTGTGTTAGCGTAATGGGAGTCGAGGTGGATGTCGTCCGGTAGCAACAACGAACGCCGAGACAAGCACGTGACACCACTGCCACCCTGTCTAACTTAGGGTCACATGGGTCATGGCGGACATCATTGCGGTAGCGACGATGGACGCCGAGATGAGCACGTGACACCACTGCCACCCTGTCTTAGCGTAACGCGAGTCAACGCGGACATCATCGCGGTAGCGACAACGGACGTCGAGACAAGCACGTGACACCACTACCACCCTGTCTTAGCGTAACGAGAGTCGAGGCAGACATCGTCGCGGTAGGAACGGCGGATGCCTAGATGAGCACGTGACACCACTGCCACCCTGTCTATATTAGGGTCACGCGAGTCGAGGAGAGTGGACGCCGCGATGAGCACGTGACAACTCTGCCACCCTGTCTATCTTAGGCTCACGCGAGTCGAGGCGAACATCGTCGCCGTAGCGACAACGAACGCCACGACTAGCACGTGACACCACTGCCACCCTGTCTAAGTTAGGGTCACTTGAGTCGAGGCGGACGTCGTCGCGGTAGCGCCGCGACAACATCTGCTGAGACGAGCACGTGATACCACTGCCACCCAGTCTATCTTAGGGTTACGCGAGTCAATGTGGACATCATCGCGGTAGCATGGACGGACGCTGAGACGAGCACGTGACACCACTGCTTCCTTGTCTTAGCGTAACACGAGTCGAGGCGGACGTCGTCGCGGTAGCGACGACGGACGCCGAGACTAGCACGTGACACCACTGCCACCCTGTCTATCTTATGGTAATGCGAGTCGAGGCGGACGTCGTCGCAGTAGCAACGACGGACGCTGAGACAAGCACGTGACACCACTTCCACACTGTCTTAACGTAACGCTTGTCGAGGCGGAAGTCATCGCGGTAGCGATGGCGGACGCCGAGACAAGCAGGTGACACCACTGCCACCCTATGTTAGCGTAATGGGACTCGAGGTGGATGTCGTCCGATAGCAAGGACGAACGCCGAGACAAGCACGTGACACCACTGCCACCCTGTCGATCTTAGGGTCACATGAGTCATGGGAAGTCGAGGCTAACGTCGTCGCGATATCGACGACGGACGCCGAGATGAGCACGTGACACCACTACCACCCTGTCTATCTTAGGGTTACGCGAGTCGAGGCCGACGTTGTCGCGGTAGCGATGATGGATGCCGAGATGAGCACGTGACACCACTGCCACCCTGTCTTAGCATAACGCGAGTCGACGCGGACATCATCGCGGTAGCGACAACGGACGTCGAGACGAGCACGTGACACCACTACCACCCTATCTTAGCGTAACGAGAGTCGAGGCGGACATCATCGCGGTAGGAACGGCGGACGCCTAGACGAGCACGTGACACCACTGCCACCCTGTCTATATTAGGGTCACGCGAGTCGAGGCGAGTGGACGCCGCGATGAGCACGTGACAACTCTGCCACCCTGTCTATCTTAGGGTCACGCGAGTCGAGGGGAACGTCGTCGCGGTAGCGACGACGAACGCCAAGACTAGCACGTGACACCACTGCCACCCTGTCTATGTTAGGGTCACTTGAGTCGAGGCAGACATCGTCGCGGTAGCGCCGCGACAACATCTGCTGAGACGAGCACGTGATACCACTGCCACCCAGTCTATCTTAGGGTTACACGAGTCAAGGCGGACATCATCGCGGTAGCATGGACGGACGCTGAGACGAGCACGTGACACCACTGCTTCACTGTCTTAGCATAACACGAGTCGAGACGGACATCGTCGCGGTAGCGACGACGGACGCCGAGACTAGCACGTGACACCACTGCCACCCTGTCTATCTTATGGTTATGCGAGTCGACGCGGACGTCGTCGCAGTAGCAACGACGGACGCTGAGACAAGCACGTGACACCACTTCCACACTGTCTTAACGTAACGCTAGTCGAGGCGGAAGTCATCGCGGTAGCGATGGCAGACGCCGAGACAAGCAGGTGACACCACTGCCACACTATGTTAGCGTAATGGGAGTCGAGGTGGATGTTGTCCGGTAGTAACGACGAACGCCGAGACAAGCACGTGACACCACTGCCACCCTGTCGATCTTAGGGTCACAGGAGTCATGGGGAGTCGATGCTAACGTCGTCGCGATATCGACAACGGACGCCGAGACAAGCACGTGACACCACTGCCACCCTGTCTATCTTAGGGTTACGCGAGTCGAGGCCGACGTTGTCACGGTAGCGATGGTGGATGCCGAGACGAGCACGTGACACCAAACCCACCCTGTCTATCTTAGATTCACGTGAGTCGAGGCAGACATCATCGCGGTAGCGACGACGGATGCCGAAACGAGCACGTGACTCCACCGTCACCCAGTCTATCTTAGGGTCACGTGAGTCAAGCCAGACGTCGTCGCGGTAGCGACGACAGACGTCGAGACAAGCACGTGACACCAGAGCCACCCAGTCTATCTTAGTGTTACGCGAGTCGAGGCGAGTTGATGCGGACGTCATCGCGGTAGCGACGATGGACGCCGAGACGAGCATGTGACACAACTGCCACCCTGTCTATCTTTGGGTCACGTGAGTCGAGATGGACGTCATCGCGGTAGCGACGACGGACGCCGAGACGAGCACGTGACTCCACTGCCACCCTGTCTTAGCGTAACACGAGTCTAGGTGAACGTCGTCGCGGTAGCAACGACGGACGCAGAGACGAGCATGTGACACCACTACCACACTGTCTTAGAGTAACGCGAGTCAAGGTGGACGTGGTCGCGGTAGCGACGACGGACGCCGAGATAAGCATGTGACACCACTGCCACCCTGTCTATCTTAGGGTCACAAGAGTCGAGGTGGACGTCATCGCGGTAGCAACAACGGATGCCAACACGAGCATGTGACACCACTGCCACCCTGTTTATCTTAGGGTTACGCGAGTTGAGGTGGACATCATCGCGGTAGCAACAACGGACGCCAAGACTAGCACGTGACACCACTACCACCCTGTCTATCTTAGGGTCACGTGATCCGATGCGGACGTCATCGCAGTAGCGACGACGGACGTCGAGACGAGCACGTGACACCACTACCACCCAGTCTATCGTAGGGTGACCTGAGTTGAGGCGAGTCAAGGCGGACGCCGTCGCCGTAGCGACGATGAACACCGAGACAAGCACGTGACACCACTACCAAACCTGTCTATCTTAAGGTCACGCGAGTCGAGGCGAGTCGAGGCGGACGTCGTCGCAGTAGCGACGACGGACGACGAGACGAGCACGTGACACCACTACCACCTAGTCTATCGTACGGTGACGTGAGTCGAGGCGAGTCAAGGCGGACGCCGTCGTGGTAGCGACGACGAACGCCGAGACAAGCACGTGACACCACTGCCAACCCTCTCTATCTTAGGGTCACGCGAGTCGAGGCGAACGTCGTCATGGTAGCGACGACGGACGCCGAGACGAGCACGTGACACCACTGCCACCCTGTCTATCTTAGGGTCACACGAGTCAAGGCGTGTCGAGGCGGACGTCGTCGTGGTAGCGACGACGGACGCAGAGACGAGTACGTGACACCACTGCACCCTGTCTATCTTAGGGTTACGCGAGTCGAGGCGGACGTCGTCACTGTAGCAACGACGGACGCTGAGACAAGCACATGACACCACTTCCACACTGTCTTAGCGTAACGCTTGTCGAGGCGGACGTCATCGCGGTAGTGATGACGGACGCCGAGACGAGCAGGAGACACCACTGCCACCCTGTGTTAGAGTAATGGGAGTCGAGGTGGATGTCGTCCGGTAGCAACAACGAACGCCGAGACAAGCACGTGACACCACTGCCACCCTGTCTAACTTAGGGTCACATGGGTCATGGCGGACATCATTGCGGTAGCGACGATGGACGCCGAGATGAGCACGTGACACCACTGCCACCCTGTCTTAGCGTAACGCGAGTCGACGCGGACATCATCGTGGTAGCGACAACGGACGTCGAGACGAGCACGTGACACCACTACCACCCTGTCTTAGCGTAACGAGAGTCGAGGCGGACATCGTCGCGGTAGGAACGGCGGACGCCTAGACAAGCAGGTGACACCACTGCCACCCTGTCTATATTAGGGTCACGCGAGTCGAGGCGAGTGGACACCGCGATGAGCACGTGACAACTCTGCCACCCTGTCTATCTTAGGGTCACGCGACTCGAGGCAAACATCGTCACGGTAGCGACGACGAGCACGTGATACCACTGCCACCCAGTCTATCTTAGGGTTACGCTAGTCAAGGCGGACATCATCGCGGTAGCATGGGCGGACGCTGAGGCGAGCACGTGACACCACTGCTTCCCTGTCTTACCGTAACACGAGTCGAGGCGAACGTCGTCGCGGTAGCGACGACGGACGCCGAGACTAGCACGTGACACCACTGCCACCCTGTCTATCTTAGGTTCACGTGAGTCGAGGTGGACATCATCGCGGTAGCGACGACGGACGCCGAGACGAGCATGTGACACCATTGTGAGTCGAGGCGGACGTCGTTGCGGTAGCATCGATGGACGCCAAGACGAGCACGTGACACCCCTGCCACCCTATCTATGTTAGGGTTACGCGTGTCGAGGCGGACGTCGTCGCGGTAGTGATGATGGACGCCGAGACGAGCACGTGACACCAGTGCCACCCTGTCTTAGCGTAACGCGAGTCGAGGCGGACATCGTCGCCGTAGCGACGACAGACGTAGAGACTAACACGTGACACCACTGCCACCCTGTCTATCTTAGGGTCACGTGAGTTGAGGTGGACGTCGTCGCGGTAGCAACGACGGACACCGAGTCGAGCACGTGACACCACTGCCACCCAATCTATCTTAGGGTTATGCGAGTCAAGGCGAGTCGAGGCGAACGCCATTGTGGTAGCGACGACGGACGCCGAGACGAGCACATGACACCACTACCACCCTGTCTATCTTAGGGTCACGCGAGTCGAGGCAGATATCATCGCGGTAGCGACGACGGACGCTGAGACAAGCAGATGACAACACTGCCACCCTGTCTATCTTAGGGTCATGTGAGTCGAGGCGGACGTCATCGTGGTAACGACGACGAACGCCGAGACTAGCACGTGACACCACTGCCACCCTGTCAACCTTTGGGTCACGCGTGTCGAGGCGGACATCATCGCGGAAGCGACAATGGACGCCAAGACGAGCACGTGACACCACTGCCACCCTATCTATCTTAGGGTCACGTGAGTCGAGGCGGACATCATCGCGGTAGCGATGATGGACGCCGAGACGAGCATGTGAAACCACTGCCACCCTGTCTTAGCGTAACGCGAGTCGAGGCGGACATCACTGCCACTCTGTCTTATCGTTACACGAGTCGAGGCAGACATCTCGCGGTAGCAACGACAGACGCCGAGACAAGCATGTGACACCACTTCCACCCTGTCTATCTTAGGGTTACGTGACTCGAGGTGGATGCCATTGCGGTAGCGACAATGGAAACCGAGACGAGCACGTGACACCCCTGCCACCCTGTCTATCTTAGGGTTACGCGTGTCGAGGCGGATGTCGCGGTAGTGATGATGGATGCCGAGACAAGCACGTGACACCACTGCCAACCTGTGTTAGCGTCACACGAGTCAAGGCGGACGTCGTCATGGTAGCGACGACGGACGCCTAGACGAGCACGTGACACCACTGCCACCCTCTCTTAGTGTAACGCGAGTCAAGGCGGACGTCGTCTCGGTAGCGACGACGGACGCCGAGACGAGTACGTGACACCACTGCACCCGGTCTATCTTAGGGTTACGCGAGTCGAGGCGGACGTCGTCACTGTAGCAACGACGAACGCTGAGACAAGCACATGACACCACTTCCACACTGTCTTAGTGTAGCGCTAGTCGAGGCGGACGTCATCGCGGTAGTGATGACGGACGCCGAGACGAGCAGGAGACTCCACTGCCACCCTGTGTTAGCGTAATGGGAGTCGAGGTGGATGTCGTCCGGTAGCAACAGCGAACGCCGAGACAAGCACGTGACACCACTGCCACCCTGTCTAACTTAGGGTCACATGGGTCATGGCGGACATCATTGCAGTAGCGACGATGGACGCCGAGATGAGCACGTGACACCACTGCCACCCTGTCTTAGCGTAACGCGAGTCGACGCGGACATCATCGCGGTAGCGACAACGGACGTCGAGACGAGCACGTGACACCACTACCACCCTGTCTTAGCGTAACGAGAGCCGAGGCGGACATCGTCACGGTAGGAACGGCGGACGCCTAGACGAGCACGTGACACCACTGCCACCCTGTCTATTTTAGGGTCACGCGAGTCGAGGCGAGTGGACGCCGCGATGAGCACGTGACAACTCTGCCACCCTGTCTATCTTAGGTTCACGCGAGTCGAGGCGAACATCGTCGCGGTAGCGACGACGAACGCCAAGACTAGCACGTGACACCACTGCCACCCTGTCTATGTTAGGGTCACTTGAGTCGAGGCGGATGTCGTCGCGGTAGCACCGCGACAACATCTGCTGAGACGAGCACGTGATACCACTGCCACCCAGTCTATTTTAGGGTTACGCTAGTCAAGGCGGACATCATCGCGGTAGCTTGGGCGGACGCTAAGACGAGCACGTGACACCACTGCTTCCCTGTCTTACCGTAACACGAGTCGAGGCGGAGGTCGTCGCGGTAGCAACGACGGACGCCGAGACTAGCACGTGACACCACTGCCACCCTGTCTATCTTAGGTTCACGTGAGTCGAGGTGGACATCATCGCGGTAGCGACGACGGACGCCGAGACGAGCATGTGACACCATTGTGAGTCGAGGCGGACGTCGTTGCGGTAGCATCGATGGACGCCAAGACGAGCACGTGACACCCCTGCCACCCTATCTATGTTAGGGTTACGCGTGTCGAGGCGGACGTCGTCGCGGTAGTGATGATGGACGCCGAGACGAGCACGTGACACCAGTGCCACCCTGTCTTAGTGTAACGCGAGTCGAGGCGGACATCGTCGCGGTAGCGACGACGGACGTAGAGACTAACACGTGACACCACTGCCACCCTGTCTATCTTAGGGTCACGTGAGTTGAGGCGGACGTCGTCGCGGTAGCAACGACGGACACCGAGTCGAGCATGTGACACCACTGCCACCCAGTCTATCTTAGGGTTATGCGAGTCAAGGCGAGTCGAGGCGGACGCCATTGTGGTAGCGACGACGGACGCCGAGACGAGCACATGACACCACTACCACCCTGTCTATCTTAGGGTCACGCGAGTCGAGGCGGATATCATCGCGGTAGCGACGACGGACGCTGAGACAAGCAGATGACAACACTGCCACCCTGTCTATCTTAGGGTCATGCGAGTCGAGGCGGACGTCATCGTGGTAACGACGACGAACACCGAGACTAGCACGTGACACCACTGCCACCCTGTCAACCTTTGGGTCACGCGTGTCGAGGCGGACATCATCGCGGAAGCGACAATGGACGCCAAGACGAGCACGTGACACCACTGCCACCCTATCTATCTTAGGGTCACGTGAGTCGAGGCGGACATCATCGCGGTAGCGATGATGGACGCCGAGACGAGCATGTGAAACCACTGCCACCCTGTCTTAGCGTAACGTGAGTCGAGGCGGACATCACTGCCACTCTGTCTTATCGTTACACGAGTCGAGGCAGACATCTCGCGGTAGCAACGACAGACGCCGAGACAAGCATGTGACACCACTTCCACCCTGTCTATCTTAGGGTTACGTGACTCGAGGCGGATGCCATTGCGGTAGCGACAATGGACACCGAGACGAGCACGTGACACCCCTGCCACCCTGTCTATCTTAGGGTTACGCGTGTTGAGGCGGACGTCGCGGTAGTGATGATGGACGCCGAGACAAGCACGTGACACCACTGCCAACCTGTGTTAGCGTCACACGAGTCAAGGCGGACGTCGTCACGGTAGCGACGACGGACGCCTAGACGAGCACGTGACACCACTGCCACCCTCTCTTAGTGTAACGCGAGTCAAGGCGGACGTCGTCGCAGTAGCGACGACGGACGCCGAGACGAGTACGTGACACCACTGCACCCTGTCTATCTTAGGGTTACGCGAGTCGAGGCGGACGTCGTCACTGTAGCAACGACGGACGCTGAGACAAGCACATGACACCACTTCCACACTGTCTTAGTGTAACGCTAGTCGAGGCGGACGTCATCGCGGTAGTGATGACGGACGCCGAGACGAGCAGGAGACACCACTGCCACCCTGTGTTAGCGTAATGGGAGTCGAGGTGGATGTCATCCGGTAGCAACAACGAACGCCGAGACAAGCACATGACACCACTGCCACCCTGTCTAACTTAGGGTCACATGGGTCATGGCGGACATCATTGCGGTAGCGACGATGCACGCCGAGATGAGCATGTGACACCACTGCCACCCTGTTTATCTTAGGATTACGCGAGTTGAGGCGGACATCATCGCGGTAGCAACAACGAACGCCGAGACTAGCATGTGACACCACTGCCACCCTGTCTATCTTATGGTCACATGATCTAAGGCGGACGTCGTCGCGGTAGCGACGACGGATGCCGAGACGAGCACGTGACACCACTGCCAGCCAGTCTATCGTAGGGTGACGTGAGTCGAGGCGAGTCGAGGCCGACGCCGTCGCGGTAGCGACAATGAATGCAGAGACGAGCACGTGACACAACTTCCACCCTGTCAATCTTATGGTTATGCGAGTCGAGGCGAGTATGTGACACCACTGCACCCTGTCTATCTTTGGGTTATGCAAGTCGAGGCGGACGTCATCGTAGTAGCAACTACGGACGCTGAGACAAGCACGTGACACCACTTCCACACTGTCTTAGCGTAACGCTAGTCGAGGCGGAAGTCATCGCGGTAGCAATGGCGGACGCCGAGACGAGCAGGTGACACCACTGCCACCCTATGTTAGCGTAATGGGAGTCGAGGTCGATGTCGTCCGGTAGCAACGACGAACGCCGAGACAAGCACATGACACCACTGCCAACCTGTGTTAGCGTCACACGAGTCATGGTGGACGTCGTCATGGTAGCGACGACGGACGCCTAGACGAGCACATGACACCACTGCCACCCTCTCTTAGTGTAACGCGAGTCAAGGCGGACGTCGTCGCGGTAGCGACGACGGACGCCGAGACTAGCACGTGACACCACTGCCACCCTGTCTATCTTAGGGTCACGTGAGTCGAGATGGACGTCATCGCGGTAGCGACGACGGACGCCGAGACGAGCACGTGACACCACTGCCACCCTGTCTTAGCGTAACGCGAGTCAAGGTGGACATGGTCGCGGTAGCAACAACGAACGACGAGACGAGCATGTGACACCACTACCACACTGTCTTAGCGTAACGCGAGTCAAGGTGGACGTGGTCGCGGTAGCGACGACGGACGCCGAGACGAGAACGTGACACCACTGCCACCCTGTCTATCTTAGGGTCACGAGAGTCGAGGTGGACGTCGTCGCGGTAGCAACGGCGGATGCCGACACGAGCATGTGACACCACTGCCACCCTGTTTATCTTAGGATTACGCGAGTTGAGGCGGACATCATCGCGGTAGCAACAACGAATGCCGAGACTAGCACGTGACACCACTGCAACCCTGTCTATCTTATGGTCACGTGATCTGAGGCGGACGTCGTCGCGGTAGCGACGACGGATGCCGAGACGAGCACGTGACACCACTGCCAGCCAGTCTATCGTAGGGTGACGTGAGTCGAGGCGAGTCGAGGCCGACGCCGTCGCGGTAGCGACAATGAACGCAGAGACGAGCACGTGACACAACTTCCACCCTGTCAATCTTATGGTTATGCGAGTCGAGGCGAGTATGTGACACCAGTGCACCCTGTCTATCTTAGGGTTATGCAAGTCGAGGCGGACGTCATCGTAGTAGCAACTACGGACGCTGAGACAAGCACGTGACACCACTTCCACACTGTCTTAGCGTAACGCTAGTCGAGGCGGAAGTCATCGCGGTAGCGATGGCGGACGCCGAGACGAGCAGGTGACACCACTGCCACCCTATGTTAGCGTAATGGGAGTCGAGGTGGATGTCGTCCGGTAGCAACGACGAACGCCGAGACAAGCACGTGACACCACTGCCAACCTGTGTTAGCGTCACACGAGTCATGGTGGACGTCATCATGGTAGCGACGACGGACGCCTAGACGAGCACGTGACACCACTGCCACCCTCTCTTAGTGTAACGCGAGTCAAGGTGGACGTCGTCGCGGTAGCGACGACGGACGCCGAGACTAGCACGTGACACCACTGCCACCCTGTCTATCTTAGGGTCATGTGAGTCGAGATGGACGTCATCGCGGTAGCGACGACGGACGCCGAGACGAGCACGTGACACCACTGCCACCCTGTCTTAGCGTAACGCGAGTCAAGGTGGACATGGTCGCGGTAGCAACAACGAACGACGAGACGAGCATGTGACACCACTACCACACTGTCTTAGCGTAACGCGAGTCAAGGTGGACGTGGTCGCGGTAGCGACGACGGACGCCGAGACGAGAACGTGACACCACTGCCACCCTGTCTATCTTAGGGTCACGAGAGTCGAGGTGGACGTCGTCGCGGTAGCAACGGCGGATGCCGACACGAGCATGTGACACCACTGCCACCCTGTTTATCTTAGGATTACGCGAGTTGAGGCGGACATCATCGCGGTAGCAACAACGAACGGCGAGACTAGCACGTGACACCACTGCCACCCTGTCTATCTTATGGTCACATGATCTGAGGCGGACGTCGTCGCGGTAGCGACGACGGATGCCGAGACGAGCACGTGACACCACTGCCAGCCAGTCTATCGTAGGGTGACGTGAGTCGAGGCGAGTCGAGGCCGACGCCGTCGCGGTAGCGACAATGAACGCAGAGACGAGCACGTGACACAACTTCCACCCTATCAATCTTATGGTTATGC
Organism: Thinopyrum elongatum; assembly: GCA_011799875.1. Classification (NCBI taxonomy): domain Eukaryota; kingdom Viridiplantae; phylum Streptophyta; class Magnoliopsida; order Poales; family Poaceae; genus Thinopyrum; species Thinopyrum elongatum. The sequence continues at coordinate 316,352,660 of CM022298.1, forward strand.
GAGTCGAGGCGAGTATGTGACACCATTGCACCCTGTCTATCTTAGGGTTATGCAAGTCGAGGCGGACATCATCGTAGTAGCAACTACGGACGCTGAGACAAGCACGTGACACCACTTCCACACTGTCTTAGCGTAACGCTAGTCGAGGCGGAAGTCATCGCGGTAGCGATGGCGGACGCCGAGACGAGCAGGTGACACCACTGCCACCCTATGTTAGCGTAATGGGAGTCGAGGTGGATGTCGTCCGGTAGCAACGACGAACGCCGAGACAAGCACGTGACACCACTGCCAACCTGTGTTAGCGTCACACGAGTCATGGTGGACGTCATCATGGTAGCGACGACGGACGCCTAGACGAGCACGTGACACCACTGCCACCCTCTCTTAGTGTAACGCGAGTCAAGGCGGACGTCGTCGCGGTAGCGACGACGGACGCCGATCCGGACTCACGTGACCCTAAGGAGAGTAGACAGGGTGGCAGTGGTGTAGTGCTTAGGTACGGCGTCCGTCGTCGCTACCGCGACGACGTCCGCCTTGACTCGCGTACACTAAGAGAGGGTTGGCAGTGGGTAAGTGCTCGTTTCTAGGCGTCCGCAAGTCGTACCTGAGACGTCACCATGACTCGTGTGACGCTAACAGCAGGTTGGCAGTGGGGTCACGTGCTTAGTCTCGGCGTTCGTCGTTGCTACCGGACGACATTCCACCCGCCTCCATTACGCACCATAGGGTGGCAGTGGGGTCAACCTGCTCGGTCTCGGCTCGCCATCGCTACCGCGATGACTTCCGCATCGAATAAGCGTTTACGACTAAGACGTGTGGAAGTGGTGTCACTTGATAAGGTCAGAGTCCGTAGTTGCTTACTCGATGGACGTCCGCCCTCGACTTGCATAACCTAAGATAGACAGGGTGCAATGGTGTCACTACTCGGCCTTCGACTGCATAACCATAGATTGACAGGGGAAGTTGGGTGTCACGTGCTCGTCTCTGCGCATTGTCGCTACCCCGAGGGCGTCGGCCTCGACTCGCTCGACTCACGTCACCTTACGATAGACTGGATGGGCAGTGGTGTCACGTGCTAGTTCGGCATCCGTCGCATGGCTACCGAGACGGAGTCCGCTACGATCATGTGACCATAGATAGACAGGGGTGAGGCAGGGGAGTGGTGTCACGGTAGTCTCGGTTCGTTGTTGATTACCGCGATGATGTCGCCTCAACCGCGAATCATAAGAGAAACAGGGTGGACAGGTGGTTCACCAGCTCGTGTCGGATCCGCCGTCTGCACCGCGACGACGTCCACGGCGACTTCGTGACCCGAGATCGACAGGTGGCAGTGGGTGGTTTGTCACGTTTCTCGTCTCGGCAGTCCGTCGTCGCACGCGGACCACGTCCACCTTGACTCGCGGTTACGCTAGACAGTGTGGGTATTGAGTGTCACATGCTCGGTCTCGTCGTTCGTGTTGCTACGCGACAATGGTCCACATTGACTCGCGTTACGCTAGACAGGGGGTGGCCTAGTGGTTTTGTAA
>CM022298.1:316356314-316374376 GCA_011799875.1 Thinopyrum elongatum
CGCCCTGTCTAGCGTAACGCGAGTCAAGGTGCTTGTCGCGGTAGCACAACGAACGACGAGACGAGCATGTCTACACACTACCACCCCTGTCTGCGTAACCGTCAAGTTGGAGACGTGGTCGCGGTAGCTGACGACGGACGCCGAGACAGAACGTGACACCACTCCACCACCTGTCTATCTTAGGGTCACGAGAGTCGAGGTGGACGTCGTCGGGTACAACCGGATGCCGACACTAGCATGTGACACCACGCCACCCTGTTTATCTTAGGATTACGCGAGTTGAGGCGGACATCATCGCGGTAGCAACAACGACGCCGAGACTAGCACGTGACCCACATGCCACCTGTCTATCTTATGGTCACATGATCTGAGGCGGACGTCGTCGCGGTAGCGACGACGGAGCCGAGAGAGCAACGTGACACCACTTGCCACCCAGTCTATCGTAGGGGTGACGTGAGTCAGGCGAGTCGAGGCGCGCGCCGTCGCGGTAGCGACAATGACGTAGAGACGAGCACTGAAACCAACCTTCCACCCTGTCAATCTTATGGTTATGCGAGTCGAGCGAGATGTGACACCACTGCACCCTGTCTATCTTAGGGTTATGCAAGTCGAGGCGGATGCTCATCGCTCGTAGCAACTACGACGCTGAGACAAAGCACGTGACACACTTCTCCACACTGTCTTAGCGTAACGCTAGTCGAGGCGGAAGTCATCGGGTAGCGAGGCGGACGCCGAGACGAGCAGGTGACACCACTGCCACCCTATGTTAGCGTAATGGGAGTCGAGTGGATGTCGTCTGTAGCAACGACGACGCCGACAAGCAGCACGTACACACCACTGCCACCCTGTCTCATCTATAGGTCACATAGTACGTGGGGAGTCGAGGCTAACTCGTCGCGATAGCGACGACGACGCTGAGACGCACGTGACCCACTGCCCACCCTGTCTATCTTAGGGTTACGCGAGTCAGGCCGACGTTTTCGCGGTAGCGGACATGGGAATGCCAAATCCAGCGACACTGACAACCACTGCCCACCCTGTCTATCTTAGATTCACGTGGGTCGAGGCGAACATCGTCGCGGTAGCGACGACGGACGCCAAGACTAGCACGTGACACCACCGCCACCCAGTCTATCTTAGGGTCACGTGCGTCGAGCCAGACGTCGTCGTGGTAGCGACGAAAGACGTCGAGACAAGCACGTGACACCACAGCCACCCAGTCTATCTTAGTTTTACGCGAGTCGAGGTGAGTCAATGTGAACGTCATCGCGGTAGCGACGACGGACGCCGAGACAAGCACGTGACAAAACTGCCACCCTGTGTATCTTAGGGTCACGTGAGTCGAGATGGACGTCATCGCGGTAGCGACGACGAACGCCGAGATGAGCACGTGACACCACTACCACACTGTCTTAGCGTAACGCGAGTCAAGGTGGACGTGGTCGCGGTAGCGACGACGGACGCCGAGACGAGCACGTGACACCACTACCACACTGTCTTAGCGTAACGCGAGTCAAGGTGGATGTGGTCGCGGTAGCAACGGCGGATGCTGACACAAGCACATGATACCACTGCCACCCTGTTTATCTTAGGGTTACGTGAGTTGAGGCGGACATCATCGCGGTAGCAACAACGGATGCCGAGACTAGCACGTGACACCACTACCACCCTGTCTATCTTAGGGTCACGTGATCCGAGGCGGACGTCGTCGCGGTAGCGACGACGGACGTTGAGACAAGCACGTGACACCACTACCACCCAGTCTATCGTAGGGTGACGCGAGTCGAGGCGAGTCAAGGCGGACGCCGTCGCGGTAGCGACGACGAACGCCGAGACAAGCACGTGACACCACTGCCAACCCTGTCTATCTTAGGGTCACGCGAGTCAAGGCGAGTCGAGGCGGACGTCGTCGTGGTAGCGACAACGGACGCCGAGACGAGCATGTCACACCACTGCCACCCTGTCTATCTTATGGTCACGCGAGTCAAGGCGAGTCGAGGCGGACGTCGTCGTGGTAGCGACGATGGACACCGAGACGAGCACGTGACACCACTGCACCCTGTCTATCTTAGGGTTACGCGAGTCCAGGCGGACATCATCGCGGTAGCAACGACGGACGCTAAGACAAGCACGTGACACCACTTCCACACTGTCTTAGCGTAACGCTAGTCGAGGCGGACGTCATCGCGGTAGCGATGACGGACGACGAGACGAGCAGGTGACACCACTGCCACCCTTTGTTAGCGTAATGGGAGTCGAGGTGGATGTCGTCCGGTAGCAACGACGAAATCCGAGACAAGCACGTGACACCACTGCCACCCTGTCTATCTTAGGGTCACATGAGTCATGGCGAGTCGAGGCTAACATCGTCGCGATAGCGACGACGGATGCTGAGACGAGCACGTGACACCACTGGCACCCTGTCTATCTTAGGGTTACGCGAGTCGAGGCGGACGTTGTCGCGGTAGCGACGATGGATGCCAAGATCAGCACGTGACACCACTGCCACCCTGTTTATCTTAGATTCACGCGAGTTGAGGCGGACATCGTCGCGGTAGCGACGATGGACGCCGAGACTAGCACGTGACACCACTGCCACCCAGTCTATCTTAGGGTGATGTGAGTCGAGCCAGACGTCTTCGCTGTCGCGACGACAGATGCCGAGACAAGCAGGTGACACCACAGCCACCCAGTCTATCTTAGTGTTACACGAGTCGAGGCGAGTCGATACGGACGTCATCGCGGTAGCAACGACAGACGCCGAGACGAGCACGTGACACTACTGCCACCCTTTCTATCTTAGGGTCACGCGATTTGAGGCGAGTCAAGGCGGACATCGTTGCAGTAGCAACGATGGACGCCGAGATGAGCACGTGACACCACTGCCACCGTGTCTAACTTAGGGTCATGCGAGTCGAGGCGGACATCATTGCGGTAGCAACGATGGACGCCGAGATGAGCACGTGACACAAATGCCACCCTGTCTTAGCGTAACGCGATTCGACGTGGACATCATCGCGGTAGCAACAACGAACGTCGAGATGAGCACGTGACACCACTGCCACCCAGTCTATCTTAGGGTTACGTGAGTCGAGGCGTACATCGTCGCGATAGGAATGGCGGACGCCTAGACGAGCACGTGACACCACTATCACCCTGTCTTAGCGTAACGAGAGTCGAGGCGGACATGGTCGCAGTAGCGACGATGAACGCCGAGACGAGCATGTGACACCACTACCACTCTGTCTTATCGTTACGCGAGTCGAGGTGGAAGTCAACGCGGTAGCAACGTCAGACACCGACACGAGCATGTAACACCACTGCCACTCTGTCTTATCGTTACGTGAGTCGAGGTGGAAGTCATCGCAGTAGCAACGTCGGACGCCGAGACGAGCATGTGACACCTCTGCCACTCTGTCTTATCGTTACGCGAGTTGAGGTGGAAGTCATCGCGGTAGCAACGTCGGATGCCGACATGAGCATGTGACACCACTGCCACCCTGTCTTAGTGTAACGTGAGTTGAGGCGGTCGTCGTCGCGATAGCGACGACGGACGCCGAGACGAGCACGTGACACCACTGCCACCCTGTCTATCTTAGGGTTACGTGAGTCCAGGCGGACGTCGTTGCGGTAGCGATGATGGATGCCGAGACGAGCACGTGACACCCCTGCCACCCTGTCTATCTTAGGGGTACGCGTGTCGAGGCGGACATCGTCGCGGTAGTGATGATGGAGGCCGAGAAGAGCACGTGACACCACTGTCACCCTGTGTTAGCGTAACACGAGTCAAGGCGGACGTCGTCACAGTAGCGACGACTGACGCCGAGACATGCACGTGACACCACTGCCACCCTGTCTTAGGGTAACGCGAGTCAAGGCGGACGTCGTCGCGGTAGCGACGACGGACACCGAGACTAGCATGTGACACCACTGCCACCCTGTCTATCTTAGGGTCATGTGAGTCGAGGCGGATGTCGTCGCGGTAGCGATGACGGACGCCGAGTCGAGCACGTGACACAACTGCCACCCAGTCTATCTTAGGGTTACGCGAGTCGAGGCGGACGTCATCGCGGTAGCGACGACGGACGCCGAGATGAGCACATGACACCACTGCCACCCTGTCTACCTTAGGGTCACGTGAGTCGAGGGGAGTGAAGGTGGATGTCGTCGCAGTAGCGACGACGGACGTTTAGACGAGCATGTGACAACATTGCCACCTTGTCTATCTTAGGGTCATGCAGGTCGAGGCGTATGTCGTCGCGGTAGCGACGATGAACGTTGAGACTAGCACGTGACACCACTGCCACCTGTCTATGTTAGGGTAACGCGAATCGAGGCGGACGTCATCGCGGTACCGATGATGGACGCCCAGACGAGCAACTGATAGCACTACCACACTGTCTTAGCGTAACGCGAGTCAAGGTGGATGTTGTCATGGTAGCGATGACGGACGCCGAGACAAGCACGTGACACCACTGCCACCCTGTCTATCTTAGGGTCACGAGAGTAGAGGTGGACGTCGTCGCGGTAGCGACGGCGGACACCGTCACAAGCATGTGACACCACTGCCACCATGTTTATCTTAGGGTTACGTGAGTCGAGGCGTACATCATTGCGGTAGCAACAACGGACGCCGAGACGAGCACGTGACACCACTGCCACACTGTCTATCTTAGGGTCACGTGAGTCGAGGTGAGTCAAGGCGGACGTCGTCGCGGTAGCGACGACCGACGCCGAGACTAGCACGTGACACCGATGCCACCATGTCTATGTTAGGGTCACGCGAGTCGAGGCGAACGTCATCGTGGTAGCGCCACGATGACATCCGCCGAGACGAGCACGTGACACCACTGCCACCCAGTCAATATTAGGGTTACGCGAGTCAAGGCGGACATCGTCGCGGTAGCAACGATGGATGCCGAGACGAGCCTCTGACACCACTGCCACCCTGTCTTAGGGTAACGCGAGTCAAGGCGGACGTCGTCGCGGTAGCGACGACGGACACCAAGACTAGCACGTGACACCACTGCCACCCTGTCTATCTTAGGGTCATGTGAGTCGAGGCGGATGTCGTCGCGGTAGCGACGACGGACGCCAAGACGAGCACGTGACACCACTGCCACCCAGTCTATCTTAGGGTTACGTGAGTCAAGGCGGACGTCATCGCGGTAGCGACGACGGACGCCGTGATGAGCACATGACACCACTGCCACCCTGTCTACCTTAGGGTCACGTGAGTCGAGGGGAGTGAAGGTGGATGTCGTCGCAGTAGCGACGACGGACGTTTAGACGAGCATGTGACAACATTGCCACCTTGTCTATCTTAGGGTCATGCAGGTCGAGGCGTATGTCGTCGCGGTAGCGACGATGAACGCTGAGACTAGCACGTGACAACACTGCCACCTGTCTATGTTAGGGTAACGCGAGTCGAGGCGGACGTCATCGCGGTACCGATGATGGACGCCCAGACGAGCACCTGATAGCACTACCACACTGTCTTAGCGTAACGCGAGTCAAGGTGGATGTTGTCATGGTAGCAACAACGGACACCGAGACGAGCACGTGACACCACTGCCACACTGTCTAACTTAGGGTCACGCGATTTGAGGCGAGTCGAGGCGGACGTCATCGCGGTAGCAACGATGGACGCCGAGACGAGCAGGTGACACCACTGCCACCCTGTCTATCTTAGGGTAACGTGAGTCGAGGCAGACGTCATCGCGGTAGCGACGACAGACGCCGAGACGAGCACGTGACACCACTGCCAGCCAGTACATCTTAGGGTTATGGGAGTCGATGCAGACGTCGTCGCGGCAGTGACGACGGACGCCGAGACGAGCACGTGACACCACTGCCACCCTGTCTATCTTAGGGTCACGTGAGTCGAGGTGAGTAAGGCGGACATCGTCGCGGTAGCGACGACGGACGCCGAGACTAGCACGTGACACCACTGCCACCCTGTCTATGTTAGGGTCACGCGAGTCGAGGCGGACGTCATCGTGGTAGCGCCACGATGACATCCGCCGAGACGAGCACGTGACACCACTGCCACCCAGTCTATATTAGGGTTACGCGAGTCAAGGCGGACATCGTCGCGGTAGCAACTATGGATGCCGAGACGAGCCAGTGACACCACTGCCACCCTGTCTTAGCGTAACGCGAGTCGAGGCGGACGTCGTCGCGGTAGCGATGACGGACGCCGGGACGAGCACGTGACACCACTTCCACACTGCCTTAGCGTAACACGAGTCAAGGTGGACGTTGTCGCGGTAGCGACAACGGATGCCGAGACGAGCACGTGACACCACTGCTACCATGTCTATCTTAGGGTCACGAGAGTCGAGTTGGACATCGTCGCAGTTGCGACGGCGGACGCCGACACGAGCACGAGACAACACTGCCACCCTGTTTATCTTTAGGTGGCGCGACTCAAGGCGGACATCGTCGCCGTAGCAACAACGGACGCCGAGATGAGCATATGACACCACGGCCACACTGTGTTAGCTTAACGAGAGTCGAAACGGACGTCGTCGCGGTAGAGACGACGGACGCCGAGACGAGAACGTGGCACCACTACCACCCTATCTATCTCAGGGTCACGCAATTTGAGGCGAGTCGAGGCGGACGTCGTCGCGCTAGCGATGATGGACGCCGAGACGAGCACGTGACACCACCGCCACCCTGTCTATCTTAGCGTAACGCTAGTCGAGGCGGACGTCATCACGGTAGCGATGACCGACGCCGAGACGAGCAGGTGACACCACTGCCACCCTTTGTTATTGTAATGGGAGTCGAGGTGGATGTCGTCCGGTAGCAACGACGAACGCCGAGACAAGCACGTGACACCACTGCCACCCTGTCTATCTTAGGGTCACATGAGTCATGGCGAGTCGAGGCTAATATCGTCGCGATAGCGACGACGGATGCTGAGACGAGCACGTGACACCACTGCCACCCTGTCTATCTTAGGGTTACGCGAGTCGAGGCGGACATTGTCGCGGTAGCGACGATGGATGCCAAGACGAGCACGTGAGACCACTGCCACCCTGTCTATCTTAGATTCACGCGAGTCGAGGCGGACATCGTCGCGGTAACGACGACGGACGCCGAGACTAGCACATGACAGCACTGCCACCCAGTCTATCATAGGGTGATGTGAGTCGAGCCAGACGTCATCGCGGTAGCGACGATAGATGCCGAGACAAGCACGTGACACCACAGCCACCCAGTCTATCTTAGTGTTACATGAATCGAGGCGAGTCGATACGGATGTCATCGCGGTAGCAACGACGGACGCCGAGACGAGCACGTGACACTACTGCCACCCTGTCTATCTTAGGGTCACGCGATTTGAGGCGAGTCGAGGCGGACGTCGTCGCAGTAGCAACGATGGACGCCGAGACTAGCACGTGACACCACTGCCACCGTGTCTATCTTAGGGTCACACGAGTCGAGGCGAACATCGTCGCGGTAGCGACGATGGACGCCGAGATGAGCACGTGACACCACTGCCACCCTGTCTATCTTAGGGTCACGTGAGTCGAGGCGGACATCATTGCGGTAACGATGATGGACGCCGAGACGAGCACGTGACACCAATGCCACCCTGTCATAGCGTAACGCGATTCGACGCGGACATCATCGCGGTAGCGACAACGGACATCGAGACGAGCACGTGACACCACTGCCACCCAGTCTAACTTAGGATTACGCGAGTCGAGGCGTACATCGTCGCGGTAGGAACGGCGGATGCTGACACGAGCACATGACACCACTGCCACGCTGTTTATCTTAGGGTTACGCGAGTTGAGGCGGACATCATCGCGGTAGCAACAACGGACGCCGAGACTAGCACGTGACACCACTACCACCTTGTCTATCTTAGGGTCACGTGATCCGAGGCGGACGTCATCGCGGTAGCGACGACGGACGTTGAGACAAGCACGTGACACCACTACCACCCAGTCTATCGTAGGGTGACGTGAGTCGAGGCGAGTCAAGGCAGACGCCGTCGCGGTAGCGACGACGAACGCCGAGACAAGCACGTGACACCACTGCCAACCCTGTGTATCTTAGGGTCACGCGAGTCAAGGCGAGTCGAGGCGGACGTCGTCGTGGTAGCGACGACGGACGCCGAGACGAGCACGTGACACCACTGCCACCCTGTCTATCTTATGGTCAAGCGAGTCAAGGCGAGTCGAGGCGGACGTCGTCGTGGTAGCGACGACGGACACTGAGACGAGTACGTGACACCACTACACCCTGTCTATCTTAGGGTTACGCGAGTCGAGGCGGACATCGTCGCGGTAGCAACGATGGACGCTGAGACAAGCACGTGACACCACTTCCACACTGTCTTAGCGTAACGCTAGTCGAGACGGACATCATCACGGTAGCGATGACGGATGCCGAGACGAGCAGGTGACACCACTGCCACCCTTTGTTAGCGTAACGGGAGTCGAGGTGGATGTCGTCCGGTAGGAACGACGAACACCGAGACAAGCTCGTGACACTACTGCCACCCTGTCTATCTTAGGGTCACATGAGTCATGGCGAGTCGAGGCTAACATCTTTGCGATAGCGACGACGGATGCTGAGACGAGCACGTGACACCACTGCCTCCCTGTCTATCTTAGGGTTACACGAGTCGAGGCGGACATTGTCGAGGTAGCGACGATGGATGGCAAGACGAGCACGTGACACCACTGCCACCCTGTCTATCTTACATTCACGCGAGTCGAGGCGGACATCGTCACGGTAGCAACGACGGACGCCGAGACTAGCACGTGACACCACTGCCACCCAGTCTATCTTAGGGTGATGTGAGTCGAGCCAGACGTCATCGCGGTAGCGACGACAGATGCCGAGACAAGCACGTGACACCACAGCCACCCAGTCTATCTTAGTGTTACACGAGTCGAGGCGAGTCGATACGGATGTCATCGCGGTAGCAACGACGGACGCTGAGACGAGCACGTGACACTACTGCCACCCTATCTATCTTAGGGTCACAAGATTTGAGGCGAGTCGATGCGGACGTCGTCGCAGTAGCAACGATGGACGCCGAGACTAGCACGTGACACCACTGCCACCGTGTCTATCTTAGGGTCACGCGAGTCGAGGCGGACATCGTCGCGGTAGCGACGATGGACGCCGAGATGAGCACGTGACCCCACTGCCACCCTGTCGATCTTAGGGTCACGTGAGTCGAGGCAGACATCATCGCGGTAGCGACAACGGACGTCGAGACGAGCACGTGACACCACTGCCACCCAGTCTATCTTAGGGTTACGCGAGTCGAGGCGTACATCATCGCGGTAGGAACGGCGGATGCTGACACAAGCACATGACACCACTGCCACCCTGTTTATCTTAGGGTTACGCGAGTTTAGGCGGACATCATCGCGGTAGCAACAACGGACGCCGAGACTAGCACGTGACACCACTACCACCCTGTCTATCTTAGGGTCACGTGATCCGAGGCGGACGTCGTCGCGGTAGCGACGACGGACGTTGAGACAAGCACGTGACACCACTACCAACCAGTCTATCGTAGGGTGAGGTGAGTCGAGGCGAGTCAAGGCGGACGCCGTCGCGGTAGCGACGACGAACGCCGAGACAAGCACGTGACACCACTGCCAACCCTGTCTATCTTAGGGTCACGCGAGTCAAGGTGAGTCGAGGCGGACATCGTCGTGGTAGCGACGACGAACGCCGAGACGAGCACGTGACACCACTGCCACCCTGTGTATCTTATGGTCAAGCGAGTCAAGGCGAGTCGAGGCAGACGTCGTCGTGGTAGCGACGACGGACACCGAGACGAGTACCTGACACCACTGCACCCTGTCTATCTTAGGGTTACGCGAGTCGAGGAGGACATCGTCGCGGTAGCAACGACGGACGCTGAGACAACCACGTGACACCACTTCCACACTGTCTTAGCGTAACTCTAGTCGAGACGGACGTCATCACGGTAGCGATGACGGATGCCGAGACGAGCAGGTGACACCACTGCCACCCTTTGTTAGCGTAACGGGAGTCGAGGTGGATGTCGTCCGGTAGGAACGACGAACACCGAGACAAGCTCGTGACACTACTGCCACCCTGTCTATCTTAGGGTCACATGAGTCATGGCGAGTCGAGGCTAACATCTTTGCGATAGCGACGACGGATGCTGAGACGAGCACGTGACACCACTGCCACCCTGTCTATCTTAGGGTTACGAGAGTCGAGGCGGACGTTGTCGCGGTAGCGACGATGGATGCCAAGACGAGCACGTGACACCACTGCCACCCTGTCTATCTTAGATTCACGCGAGTCGAGGCGGACACCGTCTCGGTAGCGACAATGGACGCCGAGACTAGCACGTGACACCACTGCCACCCAGTCTATCTTAGGGTGATGTGAGTCAGCAAGACGTCATTGCGGTAGCGACGACAGATGCCGAGACAAGCACGTGACACCACAGCCACCCAGTCTATCTTAGCGTTACACGAGTCGAGGCGAGTCGATACGGACGTCATTGCGGTAGCAACGACGGACGCCGAGACAAGCACGTGACACTACTGCCACCCTGTCTATCTTAGGGTCACGCGATTTGAGGCGAGTCGAGGCGGACGTCGTCACAGTAGCAACGATGGACGCCGAGACTAGCACGTGACACCACTGCCACCGTGTCTATCTTAGGGTCATGGGAGTCGAGGCGGACATCATCGCGGTAGCGACGATGGACTCCGAGATGAGCACATGACACCACTGCCTTCCTGTCTATCTTAGGGTCACGTGAGTCGAGGCGGACATCATTGCGGTAGCGAGGATGGACGCCGAGACGAGCACGTGACACCAATGCCACCCTTTCTTAGCATAACGCGATTCGACGCGGACATCATCACGGTAGCGACAACGGACGTCGAGACGAGCACGTGACACCACTACCACCCAGTCTATCTTAGGGTTACGCGGGTCGAGGCGTACATCGTCGCAGTAGGAACTACAGACGCCTAGACGAGCACGTGACACTACTACCACCCTGTCTTAGCGTAACGAGAGTCGAGGCGAACATGTCGCAGTAGCGACGACGAACGCCGAGACGAGCATGTGACACCACTACCACTCTGTCTTATCGTTACGCGAGTCGAGGTGGAAGTCAACGCGGTAGCAACGTCAGACATCGACACGAGCATGTGACACCACTGCACATCTGTCTTATCATTACGCGAGTCGAGGTGGAAGTCATCGTGGTAGCAACATCGGACAGGGTGGCAGTGGTGTCACGTTGTAGTCTCGACTTCCGTCGTCGCTACCGTGCCAACGTCCGCCGACTCGCGTTAACCTAAGATAGTGGTGGCTGCGTCGGCCACGTCGATGTCCGCCTTGACTCGCGGTAACCCTAAGATAGAAGGGTGGGCCAGTGGTGTGTCACGTGCTCGTCATCGGCGAGTCGTCGCTACTCGACAACGAGTCCGCCTGACTCGCGTACCCTAAGATAGACGACGGGTGGCAGTGACGACGTGTTGATGTGTCGTCGTAATCGTGCTACCGCGACGACCCCGCATCGCCGCCTCGACTCGCGTACCCTAAAGATAGACAGGTGGCGTGGTGTCACGTGCTGTCTCGGCGTCCGCATCGCTACCGCGACGACGTCCGCTCACTCGCGTACCCTAAGATAGAGTGGTGGCAGTGGTGTCAGTGCTCGTCGCGTCCGTCGTCGCTACCAGCGACGACGTCGCCTCGACTCAGTAACCCTAAGATAGACAGGTTGCAGTGGTGTCACTATGCTAGTCTCGGGTCCATGAGCTTGCCCGACGATGTACGCTTAGACTCGTGTACGCGAAGAAAGTAGCAGGGGTGGCAGTGGTTGTCACGTGCTCGTCTCGGCGTCTGTCGTCTACCACGAGTGACTGTCCGCCTTGACTGCGTTACGCTAAGACGTCAGGGTTGGCATGGTGTCACTGCTCGTTCTCGGCGGATCGTGCTACGCGACGATGTCCAGCCTCGAACTAGCGACCTAGATAAAAATGGGGGTAGTGGTGTCACTGCTCGTGTCGGTGTTCGCCTGTCGCTATCTGCGATGACGTCCCTCGATCGTTGACCCTAAGATAGACAGGGTTGGTCAGATGGTGTCAGTGCTCGTCTTCGGCGTCCGTGTCTGTACCGCGATGATGTCCGCTCGAATCGTGTACCCTAAGATAGACAGGGGGCAGTGGTTTCACTGCCGTCTCGACGGCGCGTTCGCCTACCCGATGATGTACCGCCTGACTCGAGTATGCTAAGACAAAAGGTGTGCAGTGGTAGTCACGTGTCGTCTCGGGACGTAGCGTCTAGCTATCCGCGACGACGTCTGCCTATGAGTCCGCGTGACACCTAAGATAGACATGGGTGGAGTGGTGTCACGTGCTCATTCTCGGCGTCCACGTAGTCGCTACAGCGACGATCGTCCGCCTCGGACCCGCGTGCGACTAAGATAGAACAGGGTGGCAGTGAGTGTCACCGTGCGTTAGTCGGCGTCCATCGACGCTAAACATCGCTCCTCGATCGTGTCGACCGTAAGGGGTCTTTAGTTAAACAGGTGCAGTCGGGTTGTCACGTGATGCGTCTCGGCGCGGTCCTCGCTACCGCGATGATCCGCCTCGAATCCTCACTCGCGTAAACAAAGATTGAACGGTGGCAGTGGTGTTAACGGCTTGGTTCGGCATCCTTCGTCCTAACCGCGATGACGTCCGTTGACGCGCGACCCTAAGTTAGGCTGGGGGGCAGTTGGTGTCACGTGATGTTCACGCATCGTCGTGCTACGCGACGATTGTGTCGCCTGAATCAGCTGAAATCTAAGATAGGACAGGGTGCCAGTGGGTTGCACGTGCTTGTCTCGGCATCCATCGTCGCTACCAGACAACGTCGCTGCTTGTAACCCCTATGATAGAAGGGTGGCAGTGGTGTCACCGGGCTCGTCTCAGCGTCGTGCGTCGCTACGTCGATGACGTACTCGACTCACCTCACTCGTGTGACCCTAAGAGACAGGGTGGCAGTGGTGTACGTGGTGTTCGGCGGTCTGTCGTTGATCCGGACGACATGCACTCGACTCGCATTAAGCAAGAAAGGGTGGCCAGTGGTCACGCTCGTCTCGGCGTCTCCGTCTCGTACCGTGACGACGTCCCTTGGACTGCGTTAACCTAAGAATGACATGGGAAGTGGTGTCAGGTAATCGTCTGGCGTCCGTCGCTACCCGACGACGACGCCTCGACTCGCGTACCTAAGATAGACAGGGGGCATGTGTCACGTGCTCGCGTTGGGTCCGTCGTCGCTACCGCGATGACTCCCCGTGACTGCCTCGACTCGCGAACCATAAGATAGACAGGGTGGCAGTGGTGTCACGTGTCGTCTCGGTCGTGTCGTACAGTCCCGCCTCTGACTCGTACTAAGTGACGGTACAGTGGTTGACGTGCTCATCGGTCCTCGTACCGCTAGAGTCTGCATCGACTCGCGTAAACCTAAGATAGTGTGGCGTGGTGTCACGTGGCTCGTCTCGGTCAGTACGTTGCTACCGCGACGATGTCCGCCTCGACTCGCGTTACCCTAAGATAAGGGTGGTGGCAGTGGGTCACTGCTCGTCGGCATCCGTCGTCGCTACCGCGACGAGTCCGCCTCGACTTACCGTTGCCCAAGACAGTGGTGGCAGAGGGTGTCACGTTGACGTCTCGGTTGTCCTCTGCTACCGCGACGAGGTCTGCCTCGACTCGCGACCCTAAGATCGCAAGGTTGGCAGTGGTGGTGTCACTGCTCGTTCGGGTCCTCGTCGCTACGCGACGACGTCCGCCTCGACGAACGCCTCCATGCGTATAACCCTGAGATGATACCGGTGTGGTAGTGGTTCACGGTTCTAGTCGGCGTCCGTCGGCCTACCGCGAGCGACGCCGCTCGACTCACGTACCCTAAGACGACAGGTGGCAGTGGTGTCAGATGCTCATCTCGGGTCGTGTGTTGCTACGCGACGATGTCCGCCTGACTTTCGCGACCCAAGATAAACAGGGTGGCAGTGGTGTCACGTGCTCGTGTCGGCAGGTCGCCTCACCACTGCGACGATGTTCTAACTCGACTTCTGACCCTAAGAAGGACTGGTAGCCAGTGGTGTCACGATGGGTCTCGTCATCGTTCGCTACCGCGAACGTGCCCCTCGACTCGTGTTACCAGAGACAAGGTTGGGAAGTGGTGTTGTCACTGTGCTCTGTCTCGGCGTCCGTCGTCGCTACCGCGACGACGTCCGCCTCGACTCGCGTTACCCTAAGACAGCAGGTGGGCAGGGTGTCACGGGGCTCGTCCGGCGTCCATCGTTTGCTACCGCGACGATGTCAGCCTTGACTCGGTGACCCTAATATAGATGGGTGGCAGTGGTGTCACGTGCCGTCTGGTCGGTGCATCGTGCGCTACCACCGATGACTCCGC
This sequence comes from Thinopyrum elongatum, assembly GCA_011799875.1. NCBI lineage: Eukaryota > Viridiplantae > Streptophyta > Magnoliopsida > Poales > Poaceae > Thinopyrum > Thinopyrum elongatum. The sequence continues at coordinate 316,370,754 of CM022298.1, forward strand.
CTCGGACTCGGTGACCCTAAAATAGACAGGGTGGCAGTGGGTCACGTGCTAGTCTCGGCGTTGTTCGCGCTACGCGACGACGTCCGCCTTGATCACTCGACTGCGTACCCTAAGATAGACAGGGTGGCAGTGGTGTCACGGCTCGTCTCGGCGTCCGTGTCGCTGGTACCGTGACGATGTCCGCCTCACTCGCGTAACCTAAGATGTATGGCGAATGGTTGTGGCACGTGCTCGTCATCTGCGTCTTGTCGTCGCTACCCGCGATGACGTCGCCTCGACTCGTGTACCCTAAGATAGACAGGGTGGACAGTGGGTCACGTGCTCGTCTCGGCGTCCTCGTCGCTACCGCGATGAGCCGCGCCTCGACAGACTCATCGTGATCCTAAGATTAGACAGGTGGGCAGTTGGTGTCACGTGTCGTCTCGGCGTCACGTTGTTGCTACCGCAACGATGTACACTCGATCACGTAACCCTAAGATAAAATGGTGGCAGTGGTGTCACTGCTCGGTCGGTGTCCGCCGTGCTACCGCGACGACGTCACTCTATCTCGTGACCCGATAGACAGGGTTGGGCAGTGGTGTCACGTGCTGCTCGGCGTCCGTCTCGCTTACCATGCAACGTCCACCTTGACTTCTTCGTACCACTAAGACAGTGTGGTAGTGCTATAGGTGTAGTATGGGCGTCCCATCATCGGTACCGCGATGATGTCCGCTCGACTCGCGTTACCCTAAGCAAGACAGGTGGCAGAGTGGTTGTCACGTGCTAGTCCAGCGTTCATCGTCGCTACCGCGACGGACGTACGCCTCGACCTGCCTGACCTGAGATAGACAAGGCTGGCAGTGTGTCACGTGCTCGTCTGAGACGTCCTCGTCGCTACCGCGATGCGTCACCCTTCACTCCCTCGAATCAGCGTGACCCTAACGTAGACAGGGTGGCAGTGGTGTCCACGGTGCTCGTCTCAATCCGTCGTCGCTACCGCGGATGACGTTCCGCCTGAACTGCGTAACCCTAAGATAGACTGGGGGTGGCGGAGTGGTGTCACGTGCTCGTTCGGCGTCCGTCGTCGCTACCGCGACGGACTCCGCCTCGACTCACATGACCCAAGATAGACAGGGTGGGAGTGGGTCATGCTGTCGGTCGTATCGTCGCTACCGCGACGACGTCTCGCGTGGAACTGCGTTACCTAAAGACGCGGTGGCCAGTGGTGTCACGTGCACGTCTCGGCGTCGTCGTCGCTACCGTGACGACGTCCCCTTGAATCGTTACGCTAACACAGGGTGACAGTGGTGTCACGTGCTCTCTCGGCGTCCTCCATCTCATACCGCCGACGATGTCCGCCTCGACAGCGTAACCTAAGATAGACAGGGTGGCAGGGGTGTCACGTGCTCGTCTCGGCTCCATCATCCAACGACCGCCAACGACGTCGTCTGGACTCTAACCCTAAGATAGACAGGGTGTGGCAGTGGTGGTCACGTGCTAGTCTCGGCGTCACGTCGTCGATACCGCGACGACGACCGCCTCGACTCACGTAACTAAGACCAGGTGGTGCCAGGAAGTCTGCGTGTGTCACATGCTCGTGTCGGCGTCCGACGTGCTACCGCGATGACTTCCACCTCGACTCGCGTATACGATAAGACAGGTGGCGAAGAGTGGTCAACATGTCGTCTCGGCGCACGATGTTGTGCTACCCGATGACTTCAAACCTCGACTCCGATGATAAGAAAGATGGCAGTGGGTGTCACATGCTCGTGTCTGAGTCTGACGGTTGCTACGCGTTGACTTCCACCTCGACTCGCGGAACGTAAGACAGAGTGGGGGTATGGTGTCACATGCTCGTCTCGGCGTTCATCGTCGCTACTGCGACATGTCCGCCTCGACTCTCGTTACGCTTAAGACAGGGTGAGGTAAGTAGTGTCGTGCTCGTAGGCGTCGCATATCCTTACGGCGACGAGTGTACGCCTGAAACCGTAAACCCTAAGATAGACGGGGTGGCAGTGGTTGTCACGTGCTCGTCTCGACGTCGTTGTCGCTCGTGATGATGTCAGTCGAATCGCGTTAGCTGAACCATTTGTCAAAACGTTGCTCGTCTCAGGCGTCTCGCTGCCGTGAGAAGTCGCTCCATGCGTACTAAGATACTGGCTGGCAGTTGTGTCAGTGCTCGTCTCGGCGTCCCGTCTGCTACCGCGGGATGCCGTCGACTCGCCTCGTGACCCGAAGAAGACAGGGTGGCAGTGGTGTCACTGCTCGTCTCGGCGTCCATCGTTTGCTACGCGCGAGTACCGCCTCGACTCGCCTCAAATCGCGTGACCTAAGCTTAGACGTGTGGCAGATGGTGTCACGTGACTCGTTCTCGGCGTCCGTTGTGACTACGCGCACGATTCGCTGAGTACGCGCCACTATAAGATTAAACATGGTGGCAAGTGTGTGCACGTGACTCGTGTCGGGTCCGCCGTCGCAACGCGACGGATCGACCAACTTCGTACTCTCGTGGACCCTAAGATAGACATGGTGCGAGTGGTTGTCACGTGCTCGTCTCGGAGTCCTTCGTCGCTACCATGAAAGTACCTTCCGTTACTAGCTGGTGTCATCGTGTCTTGAGCAATCGGGGTAGCGATGTACGCTGACCGCTGCTAACATAGAGTGGCAGTGGTGGTAACGTGCTAGTCCAGGTGTCAGTCGCTACCGCGACGACGGACGCATCGACCTTGCTTTACGCTAGAGAGTGAAAAGGCTTTACCCCAAGGGTGGCAGTAGTGTGTCACGTGCTCGGTCAGGTCCATAGTGTGCTACCGACGGGTACGTCCGCCTTGCACTCCTCGAACCTCTGACCCTAATCGATAGACTAGGTGGCAGTTTGGTGTCCACGTGCTCGTCGTCATCATCGGTGCGCGACACGCGATGCGTCGCCTCGACTCGCGTAAACCCTAAACTAGACCAGGGTGGGCAGTGGTGTCACGTGCTACGTCTCGGCGTCGCGTCGCTACAGCGACGGTACGTACTCCGCCTCGACTCCACTGACCTAAGATAGACAGGGTTGGAGTGGGTCCCGTGTCTGTCCGGCGTTCCGTCGTCCGCTGACCGCGCGACGTCGCATCGACCCAGATACCCTAGAGACTAGGCTGGCAGTGGTGTCACAGTGCTCGTCATCGGCGTCGTAGTCGCTACCGTGACGACGTACGCCTTCTGGAATAGTGATTACGCTAACACGGGGGGTGACAGTGGGTTGTCACGTTGCTCTTCTCGGCGTCCATCATCAATACCAGCAGACGATGTCCGCCTGAAACGCGTAACCCTAAGATAGACAGGGTGTGGCAGGGGTTGTCACGTGATCGTCTCGGCCCAGTCATCATCACTACCCGCAACGACGTCCGCCTGGACTCAGTAACCCTAAGATAGACGGGTGGCGGTGGTGTAACGTGCTCGTTCTCGGAGTCCGTCGTCGCTTACCGCGACGCCGGACCGCCTCGGACTACGTACACTAAGACACGGTAGGCAGTGGTGTGGTCCACAGCGTAGTTTCGGCTGGTCCGACGTTGCTACCGCGATGGACTTCCACCTCGGACGGCGTAAAAGATAAGAAAGAGTGGCATGGGCAGAGCTGTCACATGTCGTATACGGCGCCC
>CM022298.1:316404004-316414784 GCA_011799875.1 Thinopyrum elongatum
GACGCCGAGACGAGCATGTGACACCACTGCCACCCAGTCTATCTTAGAGTCACGCGAGTCGAGGCGGACATCGTCGCGGTAGCACATGACACCACTACCACCCAGTCTATCTTAGGGTTACGCGAGTAAATGCGGACATCGTCGCGGTAGCGACAACGGATGCCGAGACGAGCACGTGACAACACTGCCACACTGTCTTATCGTAACGCGAGTCATGGTGGACGTTGTCGCCGTAGCAATGACGGACGCCGAGATGAGCACGTGACACCACTGCCACCCAGTCTATCTTAGGGTCACGAGAGTCGAGGTGGACGTCATCACGGTAGCGACGGCGGACGCTGACACGTCCATGTGACACCACTGCCACCCTGTTTATCTTAGGGTTACGCGAGTCGAGGCGGACATCATCGCCGTAGCAACGACGGACACCTAGACGAGCAACGCGAGTCAATGTGAGTCGAGGCGGACGTCATCACGGTAGCGACGATGGACACCGAGACGAGCATGTGACACCACTGCCACCCTTTCTATCTTAGGGTTACGCGAGTCGAGGTGGACGTCGTCGCTGTAGCGATGATGGACACCGAGACGAGCACGTGACACCACTGCCACCCTATCTTAGAGTAACACGAGTCAAGGCGGACGTCGTCGCGGTAGCGATGACGGACGCCGAGACGAGCATGTGACACCACTTCCACCCTGTCTTAGCCTAACGCGAGTCAGTCTAGACGTGACACCACTCCCACCCTGTCTATCTTAGGTCAGCGAGTCGAGGCGGACATCGTGCGCGGTAGCACCTGACACCACTGCCACCCAGTCTATCTTAGGGTTACGCGAGTAAAGGCAGAAATCGTCGCGGTAGCAACAACGGACACCGAGACGAGCAAGCGACACCACTGCCAACTGTCATCTTAGGGTACGCGAGGGTCGAGGAGGAAATTTTTTTTTCGTCGCCATGGGTAGTATCGTAACGCGAGTCATGGTGGACGTTGTCGCCGTAGCAATGACGGACGCCGAGATGAGCACGTGACACCACTGCCACCCAGTCTATCTTAGGGTCACGAGAGTCGAGGTGGACGTCATCACGGTAGCGACGGCGGACGCTGACACGTCCATGTGACACCACTGCCACCCTGTTTATCTTAGGGTTACGCGAGTCGAGGCGGACATCATCGCCGTAGCAACGACGGACACCTAGACGAGCAACGCGAGTCAATGTGAGTCGAGGCGGACGTCATCACGGTAGCGACGATGGACACCGAGACGAGCATGTGACACCACTGCCACCCTTTCTATCTTAGGGTTACGCGAGTCGAGGTGGACGTCGTCGCTGTAGCGATGATGGACACCGAGACGAGCACGTGACACCACTGCCACCCTATCTTAGAGTAACACGAGTCAAGGCGGACGTCGTCGCGGTAGCGATGACGGACGCCGAGACGAGCATGTGACACCACTTCCACCCTGTCTTAGCCTAACGCGAGTCCAGGTGGACGTCATCGCGGTAGCGACGACAGTCGCCGAGACGAGCACGTGACACCACTGCCACCATGTCTATCTTAGGGTTACGCGAGTCGAGGCGGACATCCTCGCGGTAGCGACGACGGACACTGAGACGAGCATGTGACATCACTGCTACCCTGTCTATCTTAGGGTTACGCGAGTGGAGGAGGACGTAGTCACGGTAGCAACAACAGTCACGCGAGTCGAGGCGAGTCGAGGCGGACGTCGTTGGATTAGCGACGACGGACGCCCAGACGAGCACGTGACACAACTGCCACCCTATCTATCTTATGGTTACGCGAGTCATGGCGGTCGTCATCGCGGTAGCGACGACAGACGCCCAGACACGCACGTGACACAACTGCCACCCTGTCTATCTTAGGGTCACGCGAGTCGAGCCAGACGTCGTCGCGGTATCAATGAAGAACACCGAGACGAGCACGTGACACCACTGCCACCCAGTCTATCTTAGGGTTACGCGGGTGGAGGCAGAGATCATGGCGGTAGCGACGACGGACATCGACACAAGCACGTGACACCGCTGCCACCCTGTCTATCTTAGGGTCATGTGAGTCGAGGAGGAGTTAGATGTGGTAGCGACGACGGACGCCGAGACGAGCACGTGACACCACTGCCACGCTGTCTATCTTAGGGTAGCGACGACGGATGCCGAGACGAGCATGTGACTCCACTGCCACCCTGTCTATCTTAGGGTTACGCGAGTCGAGGCAGACGTCGTTGCGGTAGCGATGATGGACGCCGAGACGAGCACGTGACACCCCTACCACCCTGTATATCTTAGGGTTACGCGTGTCGAGGCGGACGCTAACACGACCATGTGACACCACTGTCACCCTGTTTATCTTAGGGTTACGTGAGTCGAGGCGAACATCATCTCCGTAGCAACGATGGATGCCGAGACGAGCAACGCGAGTCAATGCGAGTCAAGGCGGACTTCGTCATGGTAGCGACGATGGACGCCGAGACGAGCATGTGACACCACTGCCACCCAGTCTATCTTAGAGTCACGCGAGTCGAGGCGGACATCGTCGCGGTAGCACGTGACACCACTACCACCCAGTCTATCTTAGGGTTACGCGAGTAAAGGCGGACATCGTCGCGGTAGCGACGACGGACGCCGAGACAAGCACGTGACACCACTGCCACACTGTCTTATCGTAACGCGAGTCATGGTGGAATTTGTCGCGGTAGCGATTACGGATGCCGAGATGGGCACGTGACACCACTGCCACCCAGTCTATCTTAGGGTTACACGAGTCGAGGCGAGTTGAGGCGGACGCCGTGACGGTAGCGACGACGGATGCCGAGACGAGCACAAGACACCACTGCCATCCTGTCTATCTTAGGGTCACGCGAGTTGAGGCGAGTCAAGGTGGATGACATCGCGGTAGCGACGACAGACGTCGAGACGAGCACGTGACAACACTGCCACCCTGTCTGTCTTAGGGTCACACGAGTCGAGGCGGACATCATTGCGGTAGCAACGACGAATGCCGAGTCTAGCACGTGACACCACTCCCACCCTGTCTATCTTAGAGTCAGGCGAGTCGAGGCGACATAGTCCGTCGGGTATCGCAGTGTAGCAATCACACCATCCCACCCAGTCTATCTTAGGGTTAGCGAGTTAAGGTGAGAATCGTCGCGGTATCGTGTCAGCGGTAGGCAAACGGACACCGAGACGAGCACGTGACACCACTGCCACCCTGTCTATCTTAGGGTTACGCGAGTCGAGGAGGACATCGTCGCGGTAGCGATGACGAATGCCGAGACTAGCACGTGACACCACTGCCACCCAGTCTATCTTAGAGTCACGCGAGTCGAGGCGGACATCGTTGCGGTAGCACATGACACCACTACCACCCAGTCTATCTTAGGGTTACGCGAGTAAAGGCGGACATCGTCGCGGTAGCGACAACGGACGCCGAGACGAGCACGTGACACCACTGCCACACTGTCTTATCGTAAGCGAGTCATGGTGGACGTTGGTCGCCGTAGCAATGACGGACGCCGAGATGAGCCGTGACACCACTGCCACCCAGTCTATCTTAGGGTCACGAGAGTCGAGGTGGACGTCATCACGGTAGCGACGCGGACGCTGACACGACCATGGACAACCACTGCCACCTGTTTATCTTAGGGTATACGCGAGTCGAGGCGGACATCATCGCCGTAGCAACGACGGACACGACGAGAAACGCGAGTCAATGTGAGTCGAGGCGGACGTCATCACGGTAGCGATTCGATGGACACCGAGACGAGCATGTGACACCACTGCCACCCTTCTATCTTAGGGTTACGCGAGTCGAGGCGGATACGTCGTTGCTTGTAGCGATGATGGACACCGAGACGAGCACGTGACACCCACTGCCACCCTATCTTAGAGTAACAACGAGTCAAGCGGGACGCGTCCGTCCGGTAGCGATGACGGACGCGAGAATGAGCATGTGACACCACTTCCACCCTGTCTTAGCCTAACGCAGTAGCGGACTCATCGCGGTAGCGACGACAGTCGCCGAGACGAACGCAGTACAAACCACTTCCATGTCTATCTAGGGTTACGCGAGTCGAGGCGGACATCCTCGCGGTAGCGAACGACGGACACTGAGACGAGCATGTGACATCACTGCTACCTGTCTATCTTAGGGTTACGCGAGTGGAGGAGGACGTAGTCACGGTAGCGACGATAGTCACGCGCAGTGCGAGGCGAGTCGAGGCGGACGTCGTTGGATTAGGCGAACGGACACCCAGACGAGCACGTGACACAACTGCCACCCTGTCTATCTTATGGTTACGCGAGTCATGGCGGTCGATGGCTCGTAGCGGCTGGTAGCGACGACAGACGCCAGACACGCACGTGACACAACTGCCACCCTGTCTATCTTAGGGTCACGCGAGTCGAGCCAGACGTCGTCGCGGTTGCAATGAAGAACACCGAGACGAGACACGTGACACCACTGCCACCCAGTCTATCTTAGGGTTATGCGGGTGGAGGCAGAGATCATGCGGCTGGCGTAGCGACGACGGACATCGACACAAGCACGTGACACACTGCACCCTGTCTATCTTAGGGTCATGTGAGTCGAGGAGGAGTTAGAGTGTGGTAGCGACGACGGACACCGCAGACGAGCACGTGACACCACTGCCACGCTGTCTATCTTAGGGTAGCGAGACGGATGCCGACACGAGCAGTGACTCCACTGCCACCCCTGTCTATCTTAGGGTTACGCGAGTCGAGGCAGACGTCGTTGCGGTAGCGGTCGGATGCCGGACGCGAGACGAGCACGTGACAAACCCTACCACACCTGTATATCTTAGGGTTACGCGTGTCGAGGCAGACGCAACGACCATGTGACACCACTGTCACCCTGTTTATCTCTAGGGTTACGTCGAGTCGAGGCGAACATCATCTCCGTAGCAACGACGGAGCCGAGAACGAGCAACGCGAGTCAATGGAGTCAAGGCGGATCGTACTCGTCGGTACGCACGATGGACGCCGAGACGAGCATGTGACACCATTGCCACCCAGTCATCTAACTTAGAGTCACGCGAGTCGAGGCGGACATCGTCGCGGTAGCACGTGACCACACTACCACCCAGTCTATCTTAGGGTTACGGAGTAAAGGCGGACATCGTCGCGGTGGGTAGCGATACGGAGCCGAGACAAGCACGTGACACCACTGCCACACTGTCTTATCGTACGGCGAGTCATGGTCGAATTTGTCGCGTGTCTAGCGATTACGGACGCCGAGATGGGACGTGACACCACTGCCACCCAGTCTATCTTAGGGTCACGAGGTCGAGGCAGACGTCAGCACGGGTAGCGACGGCGGACGCTGACACGACCATGTGACACCACCCACCCTGTTTATTTAGGGTTACGCGAAGTCGAGGCAGACATCGTCGCCGTAGCAACGACAGGACCACCGAGACAAGCAACGCGAGTCAATGCGCAGTCGAGGCGGACGTCGTCACTTAGCCGTGCGAAGATGGACCACCGAGACGAGCATGTGAAACCACTGCCACCCTTTCTATTAGGGTTACGCGAGTGAGGCGGACGTCGTCGCGGCCAGTCAGACGAGAGGACACGAGACAAGCACGTGACACCAACTGCCACCTATCTTAGAGTAAACAGAGTCGAGGCGGACGTCGTCGCGTAGCGAATGACGGACGCCGAGACGAGCATGTGACACCACTGCCACCCTGTACTTAGCATACGCGAGTCCCAGGCGGACGTATCGCGGTAGAGACGACAGCGCGAGCGAGCACGTGACACCACTGCCACCCATTGTCGATCTTAGGGTTACGCGAGTCGAGAGGCGGATATCCTCGCCGGTTGGGTAGCGACGACGGACGCGAGACGAGCATGTGACAACTGCTAACTGTCTATGTTAGGGTTACGACGTGGAGGGAGGAGTAGTCAGGGTTAGCACGACAATGGACATGACAAGCAGTGAGACACCTACCAACCATGTCTATCATAGGGTCAGCGCGAGAGGCGAGCGAGGCGGACATCGTTGCTATGACGACGGAGCTCGGACGAGCACGTGACACAACTGCCACCCGTCTATCTTATGGTTACCGCGAGAAGCAGGCAGGTGTCATACGGTTAGCGACGAACGACGCCCAGACGCACGTGACACAACTGCCACCTGTCTATTTAGGGTCACGCGAGTGCGAGCCAGACGTCGTGCGGTTTACATGAAGAACACCGAGACGAGCACGTGACACCACTGCCACCCCATCTATCTTAGGGTACGCGGGTGGAGGCAGAGATCACTGGACTACCGCCGCCTCCCTGGTTAGTTAGGGCGGGTATCGAGGCGGGGTTGGCGTAGCGACGACGGACATAGCACACGCACGTGACACCGACTGCCACCCTGTCTATCTTAGGGTCATGTGAGTCGAGGAGGAGTTAGATGTGGTAGCGACGACGGACGCCGAGACGAGCACGTGACACCACTGCCACGCTGTATATCTTAGAGGTGGTAGCGACGACGATGCGCGAGACGAGCACATGTGACTCCACTGCACCCTGTCTATTAGGGTTACGCGAGTCGAGGCAGAGTCGTTGGTAGGTAGCGATGATGGACGCCGAGACGAGCACGTGACACCCCTACCACCCTGTATATCTTAGGGTTACGCGTGTCGAGGCGGACGCTAACACGACCATGTGACAACCACTGTCACCTGTTTATCTAGGGTTACGTGAGTCGAGGCGAACATCATCTCCGTAGCAACGATGGACGCGAGACGAGCAACGCGAGTCAATGCGAGTCAAGGCGGACTTCGTCATGGTAGGACGATGGACGCGAGACGAGCATGTGACACCATGCCACCCAGTCTATCTTAGAGTCACGCGAGTCGAGGGAAATCAGTCGCGGTAGCACGTGACACCACTACCACCCAGTCTATCTTAGGGTTACGCGAGTAAAGGCGGACAATCGTCGCGTGGTTTTAGCGACGACGGACGCGAGACAAGCACGTGACACCACTGCCACACTGTCTTATCGTAACGCGAGTCATGGTGGAATTGTCGCGGTTGCGTAGCGATTACGGATGCCGAGATGGGCACGTGACACCACTGCCACCCAGTCTCATTTAGGGTTACACGAGTCGAGGCGAGTTGAGGCGGACGCCGTGACGGTAGCGACGAAGGATGCCGAGACGAGCACAGACACCATGCCATCCTGTCTATTTAGGGTCACGCGAGTTGAGGCGAGTCAAGGTGGATGACAATGCGCGGTGGTAGCGACGACAGACGTCGAGACGAGCACGTGACAACACTGCCACTGTTCGTCTTAGGGTCACACGAGTCGAGCGGACATCATTCGGGTAGCAACGACGAATGCCGAGTCTAGCAAGTGACACACTCCCACCCGTCTATCTTAGAGTCAGCGAGTCGAGCGGACATCGTCGCCCCGGTGCACATGACACCATGCCACCAGTCTATCTTAGGGTTACGCGAGTGAATAAGGCAGTAAAGGCGAAAGGTGCGTGTGGGGGTAGCAACAACGGACACCGAGACGAGCACGTGACACCACTGCCACCCTGTCTATCTTAGGGTTACGCGAGTCGAGGAGGACATCGTCGCGGTAGCGATGACGAATGCCGAGACTAGCACGTGACACCACTGCCACCCAGTCTATCTTAGAGTCAGCGAAGTCGAGCGGACATCGTTGCGGTAGCACATGACACCACTACCACCCAGTCTATCTTAGGGTTACGCCGAGTAAAGGCGGACATCGTCGAGCGGGGTAGCGACAAGGACGAGAGACGAGCACGTGGACACCACTGCCACACTGTCTTATCGTAACGCGAGTCATGGTGGACAGTTGTCGCCGTGACAATGACGGACGCCGAGATGAGCACGTGACACCACTGCCACCCAGTCTATCTTAGGGTCACGAGAGTCGAGGTGGACGTCATCACGGTAGCGACGGCGGACGCTGACACGACCATGTGACACCACTGCCACCCTGTTTATCTTAGGGTTTACGCGAGTCGAGGCGGACATCATCGCCGTAGCAACGACGGACACCTAGACGAGCAACGCGAGTCAATGTGAGTCGAGGGGACGTCATCTAGGTAGCGACGATGGACACCGAGACGAGCATGTGACACCACATGCCCCCTTTTATCTTAGGGTTACGCGAGTCGAGGCGGACGTCCGCTGTAGACGATGAGGGACACCGAGACGAGCACGTGCGACCACCGCTGCCACCCTATCTTAGAGTAAAACGAGTCAAGGCGGACGTCGTCGCGTGGTAGCGATGACGGACGCCGAGAGAGCATTGTGACACCAATTCCACCCTGTCTTAGCCTAACGCGAGGCCAGGGGACGTCATCGCCCTGGTTAGCGACGACAGTCGCCGAGACGAGCACGTGACACCACTGCCACCATGTCTATCTTAGGGTTACGCGAGTCGAGGCGGACATCTCCTCGCCGGGTTAGCGACGACGGACACTGAGACGAGCATGTGACATCACATGCTACCCTGTCTATCTTAGGTGTTACGGAGTGGAGGAGGAGTAGTCACCGGCGGGTAGCGACGACAGTCACGCGGAGTCGAGGCGAGTCGAGGCGGACGTCGTTGGATTAGCGACGACGGGGAACCCAGACGAGCACGTGGACACAACTGCCACACTGTCTATTTATGGTTACGGAGTCATGCAGGTGTTCAGTGGTTAGTGCGGAGCGTGTAGCGAGACAGACGCCCAGACAGCACGTGGACACAACTGCCACCCTGTCTCATCTAGGGTCACGAGCAGTCGAGCCAGACGTGTCGTCGGCGGTCAGGTGGTGCAATGAAGAACACCGAGACGAGCACGTGACACCACTGCCACCCAGTCTATTTAGGGTTACGGGTGGAGGAGAGAGATCATGGCGTTCGGGTAGCGACGACGGACATCGACACAAGCACGTGACACACTGCCACCCTGTCTATCTTAGGGTCATGTGAGTCGAGGAGGAGTTAGATGTGGTAGCGACGACGGACACCGAGACGAGCACGTGACACCACTGCCACGCTGTCTATTTAGGGGTAGCGACGACGGATGCCGAACGAGCAGTGACTCCACTGCCACCCTGTCTATCTTAGGGTTACGCGAGTCGAGGCAGAGCGTGTTGCGGTTTAGCGATGATGGACGCCGAGACGAGGCACGTGACACCCCTACCACCCTATATATTTAGGGTTAGCGTGTCGAGGCGGACGCTAAACGACCAATGTGACACCACTGTAACCTGTTTATCTTAGGGTTACGTGAGTCGAGGCGAACATCATCTCCGTAGCAAAGAGGACGCCGGAAGAGCAACGCGAGTCAATGTGGAGTCAAGGGCGGACTTCGTACACGGTTAGCGACGATGGAAGCCGAGACGAGCATGTGGGACCCACTGCCACCCAGTCTATCTTAGAGTCACGCGAGTCGAGGCGGACATCGTCGCCGGTAGCACGTGACACCACTACCACCCAGCTATCTTAGGGGTAACGCGAGTAAAGGCGGGACCAGTCGCGCGGTTTTATCGGGTAGCCGATGACGGACGCCGAGACAAGCACGTGACACACTGCCCACATGTCTTATCGTAACGCGAGAGTCATGGTCGAATGTTGTCGCCGCGGTTAGTCGTTATGGTACGATTACGGACGCCGATGGGCACGTGACACCACTGCACACCAGGTCTATCTAGGGTCACGAGAGGAGGAGAGGCAGACGTCATCACTACACGGTAGCGACGGCGGAAGCTGACACGACACATGGGACAACACTACCACCCTGTTTCTCTTAGGGTACCGAGTCGAGGAGACATCGTCGCCGTAGCAACGACGGAACACGAGACAAGCAACGCGAGTCAATGCGAGTCGAGGCGGACGTCGTCACCGGGGTTAGCGACGATGGAACCAGAGCGGCATGTGACACATGCCACCTTCTATTCTAGGGTTACGCGAAAGTAGTAGTAGAGGCGGACGTCGTCGCGCGTTAGCGATGATGGAAACCGAGACAAGCACGTGACACCACTGGCACCCTATCTTAGAGTAACACGAGTCGAGGCGGACGTCGTGCTGTGGTAGCGATGACGGACGCGAGACGAGCATGTGACACCACCTGACCATGTCTAGCAAACGCGAGTCCAGGCGGACGTTATCGCGGGTTAGCGACGACAGTCGCAGAGACGAGCACGTGACACCCCCCCACTGCACCATGTCTCTTCTAGGGTTACGCGAAGTTCGAGGCGGATATCCTCGCGCGGTTAGCGACGACGGACCGCTGTGAGACGAGCAGTGACATCACTGCTACCCTTGTCTATGTTAGGGGTACGCGAGTGGAGGAGGACGTTAGTCAGGGTAGCGACAATGGACACTGAGGACAAGCACGTGAGACCACTACACACCATGCTATCATAGGGTCGCGAGTCGAGGCGAGTCGAGGCGGACATCGTTGCTTAGGACAACGGAAGCTCGGACGAGCACGTGACACAATGCCACATGTCCTATCTTATGGTTACGCGAGAGAGAGGGAGGTCGTCCTCACTGCGGTTAGCGAAGAAAGAGGCACAGACGGCAGTGACAACAACCCGCCACCACTGTCGATCTTAGGGTCCGGAGCCGAGCGGACGTTTGCCGAGGGTTAGAATGAAGAAAAAGGACCACCGGTACGTGCCACCCAGGCCACCCAGGCATCTTGGGTTCGCCGGGTTCGAAGAATCATGCAGGCAGCGACGAAGGGAATCGAAACAAGCACGTGACAAACACCTGCAACC